>CAUYQG010033458.1:0-33864 GCA_963574415.1 Tarsius wallacei | reverse complement strand
CTGGCCACCACAGCCTCAAGCCACTGGGCTCCGGCGATCCTTCCGCCTCAGCCTTCCAAGTAGCTGGAACTACAGGCGTGCTCTACCATGCCCAGCTAATTTTTTTGATTTATTGTAGAGATGAGGTCTCACCAAGTTGCCAGGCGGGTCTCGAACACGCGGGTTCAGGCAATCCACTCACCTCAGCCTCCCAAGGAGCGGGATTACAGGCTGAGCCACCGAGACCGGCTCAGACAGACAGACCTTTTAAGCAGGATACTAGAAGAGTACTCTCTAAGCAATCCAATTAACCCTATAAAAAGATCTACAGATTCTAACTTTAGGTTCATAGAAGAGTAGCCCAATAAATTACTCTATAGTAAATCTCAAGGTTAACAAACTTTACTATGCACACAATGTTTCTAATTAGCCTTGTAGACATGATCCCACACACATACACATCTTAATCATGAGATGTAGAACTGGGAATTTCCAGACTTCTGAAGAAGTTTCTCACATAGAAGACAGAGGTTCAAATAAGTGAACAGAAGAAAAAGTGACTTGCAAGAAGACATAATACAAAACGAAGAAAAAAATTTTTAGAAACCTTTTATTTATATCATTTGAGATATATGAGGCGTTATTGTATTCATGAAACAAGAATAGGATGAAACAAAATAGGGATGTCGAGAGGTCAATAAAGATCCTTAGAAATTAAAACACGGCAATTATAGAAATGGAAAGTATAGTTGAGGAACTCTCCCCAAAATAGAACAAAAGTAAGAGAAAACAAACGTTAAGAAAAGTAGGTAACTATTCCAGAAAGTCCAATATCTGAATAGCAACATTTCCTTAAGAGAGAACAACAGAAAAATAAGATTAAAAAATTGTTGAAAACCTTTTCTCACAGGCAGCACATGATTGTGAAATTTCAGAATGCAACAATAGAGGAATAGAGTCCATAAAGTTTTATAAAGTAAGTCATGTATCAATGATCAAGAATCATTATCTTACGGGCACCACCGAAATTATAAATGCCTGAAGGAATTTCTCTGCAAGTTACTTAGAGTTATCAATCCACTCATCTATTTAGATAGGAAAGCACACTCTCTAAAGTCACGTATTAACAGTGGTTATTTCTAGAAATTTGGGATAATTTATTGCTTTATTTTTTGTTTCATATAGGATCATGAGTCATTGTTATAAAAAAGTCACTATGTTTAAATTTTATTTTAAATGTCTCTGCGTGCAGAATATATGGTAAAAAGTAAACTCTTAAAACTTAAATAATGCAGAAAATTCTCATATCCCCTATTCTTTGGAAGAATGCTACAAAGTGTGTATGGCAAAGATAAGATAATACAGTACAGAGTTTCAATGAAACTGACTGCTTTGGAAAGAAAGTCCTTGTAATAAAGCAGGACTAAGTGTACAGCACTGGTTAGGATGTTACCTTTTCTCAGGTCATTGCTCCTCTGGAGTGTCCACCTTGTGTTATGTTTTGAAATATACAGGGTGAATGGAAGCAAATTTACTAGGTCTCCACTGACATCAGGAGCTGTCAACACAAAACTTATTCACTGGTGAGAGAGAATATTTTTGACCTTCTCTCCAGAGAATGACATGTTTCTGGAATGGCAAAAGGGCACCTATTCTTAGAGAAACTGTCAATTAGAGTCTTCCTCTGACAGTACTCAGAATATGTGAAATTCAAGAAAGTTATTTTCCTTTATCCTGAGTGTTTCCATATGGTGAGGTCACATCAGCCACACAGATAAGAGACACAGCTCCTCATTTCCATATGTTCTATTAGTGAGAGAAAGAAAGTTGACCAATCACCACTGAAATCCCTACATGTTGTTACTTGAAACAAATTCCACTTGAATTGATAAGTAATGAGAGAAGTTGAACAGAATCTCAGATCTCTAAGCAGGAATGTATAGGTGTGTCTGACAGGACATTGTTCCCAATCGTCAATGTATTTTTTAAATAATTGAGATTTATACCTTAACTTCTTTGCCTTGCTCAGGTGGTTACATGAGGCCAGTCTTTGTACTTGCCTTTCCCTTGAAATATCATTATGCTCAGAGAGCATCATTCTATTCTCCCAGCACAGAATATGCCCCTCTTCTCTCTAAACCCTTTCTACCATTCAAGCTCCGTTAAGTCCCATACATTTATGATATTTCTCCCATTCCGGCTTAGACTCATACCTCCCCCTCTCTCACCCCACATTACACTAGTTGTCAGGAGATAAATTTGGCTAAGTATTTGGGCTCTACAGTCAGATAGCCTACCTCTGAATCCCAGCACCATTATTCACTAACTTTGTGGCCATCAAATTACATAGTATGTTTGTGTTTGTCCTGTCATCTGTAAAGTGTAACTAATACTTGCATTTTCCACTCTGAATTTTTGTCATAATTAAAAGAGATTATACTTGTAAAGTTACCACCATTTGATGATAATTTCATGTGTGCTGGATTAATTTTCCAAAAAGAATTGCAAACTTCCTGTTGTCAAATCCATGACTGTTGTTTAGCACAATGATAGGCACTAAGTAGATGTTAAATATTGTTTTATTTATTTCAGCACTGTGTTGTAAAAAAAAGGACTGGACTTAAAAAAAAAAAAAAGAAACAAGGTTTAATATTTCCCCTCTACATTGCCACAAAGAATCCGCGACCTTAAAAAAGTCACTAACCTTTCTAGGTTTCAGTGTCCTTCCAGATGGAAATAGAGCAAGTCTAAGTTTGTCATCTATGATATAACAAGTCATTTATGAGAACTAAATAGGTAATATCCTATACACAGAGGAAAGATACTAGAGAGAAGTCCTTTGGGGGTCTTTTTTTTCTAAATTAAAAAAGGATTGAAAGTGGAGGGAAACTGCAGGGAGGAGGGGGGGGCACACCTCATCGATAAGGGACCCTGCATGGTGAATATTTGTATACCTAGCCCTGAATTGTACCCGACAATTTTAAATAAAAATTAAGAGAAAAAATCCTGCACCGTTCCTTCTTTTTTACATTTAAAAAAAGTAAACAGTCTTTAACTACTTATTAACAAAGAAGAACCCAACTCCAAAAGTCAACTCTTTCTCACCAAGGAGAATAAAGTGTTAAAAAATTTAAAATATGTCAAAACACATCTTGGAGACTGTCCAGGGCAGTGTGTAAAAAGCTGTGAGCTTTCAGAGTCTAGGCAATAGCCTCTAATGTGGTATGTTCCAGCTATGTGTATCTCATGCATTTTTTAAGGCACTGCTTTAAATGCAGGATTATCAATAAAAATGCCACCAGAAAACAGCTTTGAAATTTTAATCTCTTCCTGAAATAAAAGGTTTCCTCAAGGCAGGTCTGGAATTGGTTGTGTCTGAATGCCATCCACTTTCATTACACAAAGAATTTTCTTACAGTTGCTTAATCCTAATTTTGCAAGAAGTTAAAGAAAAAAAATGTGGCTCTGTACCTTTCATCATCAAGAGCAGCATAATTTATGCCTTTATTGTGTCAGTCATGAATTGCCTCTCCTGTAAGCTCACAATATCACAATATTCTTTTGGATTAATGAGGATCTCTACAATTACAGACTAGAAACCGTCATGGTATGTGGCAGAGCCTGTCTAATGGCAGAAATTACCGTGAATGCTAGCTAATGCATTAGCCAAGATTACAAGAGGAATTACTACTGTCACCAAATCCAAAGGATCTATAGCTAAAACACAGACAGATTTGCCATTTCTCAAAGTCATTCTGGGGAGAAGGTGAATTACTACAGGGGACTTTTAAATTTGTATTACGTGCAATTCCTTAGACTGCCTAGGAAATTAGCCAAAGAAATCTTTTACAAAGGCGTTAATGCTATACAGAATGCAATGCCTTTACTAACTAGCTTATACATACAGAAATGAAATGTGCACATGATTGTCTTTTGTAAACTTGGCAGAATTTCCTTAACTCTCAAACTTGGGTGATTGTAGTACTTGCCACATACTGTATAGATTCTGAATGGAAACTGGAGCTAGAACTGGGCCCTCCCTGTTTCAATTCATCCTCCATTCTGCTCCAGGAAAGGCTGCCTTTTAAAGATAAGTATGAATATTTCACTTTTCTTTTTTATATACATGATCAACGTTCAAATCCTTTAGCATGGCAGTTGAGTTATCGATAAGTTACCTCTGCAGCCTCACTTCTTCCAGGAACCCTGTGCTCTAGAAGTTGTATGACATTTCCCTTTCTCCTCTGTGTCTTTATGCAACCTGTTTTGATACCTGATAGTATTTGTTTAATATGAAAAATACCGTTAGCCGGGCTCAGTGGCTCAGCCTGTAATCCCGCGCTTTGAGGTGAGTGGATTGCCTGAGCCCGTGGGTTAGAGACCCGCCTGGGCAGGCGAGACCTCATCTCTACAATAAATCAAAAAAGAAATTAGCTGGGCATTGTAGCACGCGCCTGTAGTTCCAGCTACTTGTAAGGCTGAAGAGGAGTGATTGCCGGAGCACAGCCGGTCGAGGCTGCAGTGGCCGGGAGCGGCCACTGCCCTCCAGTCTGGGCGACAGAGTGAGACTCCAACTCAAAAAAAAAAAGAAAAATACCGTTGCTTTTGTGAAAGTCTCATTGACTCCACTTTCTCCTTAGCATCCATTCTTATAATACTCACTGCATTGAATTAATATGAACAATAGCTGTCATTTTCTTTGTAGAACTTCTCTGTCCAATGCAATAGTTTTCAGATACATTGCATTATTTAAATTCAAATTAATTAAAATAAAATAGAAATATTCTACTTCAAAGTTGCACTAACCACATTTCACTGCTCAATATCCATGCATAACTGCTAATGGTTACCAAATTCAACAGAGTAAATATAAAGCATTTCCATTATAATAGAAAGTTCTATTGAACAATGCTGCTTTAAAAGGTGGTGTCAGGAGCATTCTGTGTTTGCGCCAAAGTATAAAAACAGAAGACAATCTACTATAATGAATTGGACTGCGGCTACCAAAAGATATGCCTAAGGCCTAATTTCCACCAAATGTGACCTTGTTTGGAAATAGCATCTTACAGATGTTATTAAATTAAGATCTTAAGATGAGATCACCTTGCGTTTACAGTGGGTCTTTAATCCAATGACTACATCCTTAATAAGAGAAAGGAGAAAGAATTGAAACAGAGACACAGAAGAGAAGTCCTGAAAATGGAGGCAGAGATTGGAGCTATTTGTCTAGAAGCCAAAGAATTGCCAGCAACCATCAGAAGCTAGTAGAGAAGCATAGAACAGATTCTTTTCCTCACAGTGCCAGAAGGAACCAACCCTGCTAACACCCTAACTATAGACCTCTGGCATCCTGAACAGTGAGAGAATGTCTTTTGTTTTAAACCATCCAGTTTGTGGCAATTTGCTATGGCAGCCCTAGAAAACTAGCCCTATCCCTTCATAACAAAGGAATATTTTAAAGAAACTGTAGTTGCACCAGAAGGAATTGGATGTAGAAAATCAGTTACATAGATGACAAGAGTTCCTAAGAGTCAAAATGGCAATAATAGGGTACTTGGAGATTAGCAGTGGCAGAAAGACACCACCACACTCAGTTGGAGAGATGAATCGGATGGAAAGTTACCAAGAAGTTTCCACAGGCTGGGTACTAATGTCATCTGCCTCAAGTGGGCACATGGCAAACCTGAGCCATGGTGGAGACACACTCACCTTTTTAAGGTATGACAAACTCTGGAAAAGCTTACATATTATTTCAAGGATCTGATATAGAATCGATTATCACAAGTTTACAAAAAAAAATATTTGCACCTCTTTCTTAATTACCTATTAATTTAAGATAAAATGTGTGGAGTTTTTCTCCCTGATTTCTTCAAGTACATTCCTAAGTTCAAATCAAAGTACATTTTCCATCACCTCAGAATGTTCAGAGCATGGCATTTAAAGCATAGTATACTTCTGATATTCTTTTCAAAGAATTTCCCTTTTAAAACGCTTTCTTTTCATGAACATTTGGTCTCCGGTCAGTTCTTCTGCAGCCTGACTGATCTCATGACTTTGGAACTTGATGTCCATCTACCATCACTGCATTTCTGATCCCTATAAGATTTCTCCAGTTTGTATCAAATTGCCGTACTTTTTCTCCCACTACGCCTTTAGCTTTCTTCACGGGACCATCTTCACACAAAAACAATTCTTTGTTTGCTTATCTAGCAGAGATACGTGTTTGTGCTCTGAGATACTCTTCTCATGATTGGCCTCCTCTTGCAACTTTAAATTCCCTAAAGCTCTTATTTCCATGTAAAATGACTTCTTTGACTATAGACCAAGGCTTATTCCATAGGAAGTGTTTGTTTAGGGGAAAGAGTGTTTTTCTATTATCCTTCTATCAACTCAATCTATTTTAGTTGTCTAAGGTAGAGTATCACCCATATGTCTAAGTGATGATTTTGAGCACAAGAGATGTTGTGAGATGAGGAATTATCTCAGCCTGATGACAACAGAAGTCAGAGGTGAACGTAGTTGTAAAGAATGTGGCATCTGGAGACAGTTGGCCCTGGTTGCTGTGGTAACTCCCGGTCTATATCCTACTCCTTCTCAATGTCCTGTGTCCTAGTTGTCTCATCTCTAACATATGGAAAATTAAAGTGCCTATCACATAGGTTGAGTATATTAAACTAAATCTTTGTAAATATACAGAACATAGTGAGAAGTCAATTATTGTCATCTTTAGTATTATCATTGCCATTGTTACTACAATTATTGTTATTGAATTTGGACAAGAAACATGAACTGTAAATCAGTAAGTTGCAGAAACATGATCAAGACTACATTTGGAGATATGAAAATGTTAAGAAGGGTGTGCAGGGCAATGTCCTGAGTATTGTCCTAGAATGTAGACATCAAAGATGTCTAACCTAATCAAAATGAAGGCCATGCACCAGGCATTTTCTTATACATTATCACTGGAAATCCTCACTGCAAGCCCATGAGACCAATCTTCACACTCTCATTTTACACATGAAGATACTCAGAAAAATGACATATGACACAACGAAAAACATGAGGGCTTTGGATCCAAGCAAACATAAGTTTGAATCCCAGCTATGCTACATATCAGTCATACAGTACTGTGGAAGTCATGAATTTTTCAGCTGTACAATGGCAATGATACTAACTATACTGCAGAGTTATTTAAAGATTCAAAGTATGTGTATAGGTCTTTGAACCATGCTCTATGTGTTATAGACTCTCAATAAATGGTAGTTATGTTTATCTTTGTATTACTATGACCAGTGATATGAAAGCTAGTCTATCTAGTATTCTGGTTAATGGGAGATTACCTAATTCATATGCTGCCATAGTTCTGAGCTTCATCCTCAGAGGATCATACTAATACCATGTTTCTTCCTCATTAGAAAACAAGCTTCAGGAAAACAGGAACCATATTTGTCTTGTACACCACTTGATGTTCAGTGCCTACCTGGCACATTCAGATACTGTAAATTACTGGATATTTGACTGACTGACTTTCATAGCAGTGTTCTGGGCAGAGAGAAATGTCAGAGGCAGAATGACCACAGAACAAGCTGAGCAGGGAGCTGTGCCTATGGCGAGCATCAGCATCCTTGGAAATTGCTATATATTTTCTGTCCTGAGTAAAATGCTGGGATTTCAAAGGAAGAAACTTTGCACATAAATGTCAAGGAAATTGGACCTGAGAGATCCACCTGGCAGTGTCAGTGTATAGTGTAAGGTGATTTTTAGAATTTATTTACAGACCTTGATTTCTTCCATCTTCTTCATTTGTAAGTCTAGTTTAAAAGTTTATCACTCACACCACATCATGTTTTTACTCTCGGGGAGGTCTTCTGTTCCCTTAGGTATAATTAACAATTCCACACAGGAAATGTCTGCTTCACAACAAATGCTATATCATATGTTTGTGTCTGTAGGGAGTTGACTGAGAAAAAACTAAAACTTATAGCCAACTCTATACAAGTAGGCTCTATCTCCAGTGCCTAAATACAGGCATTGCGATTTCTACCTATAATTCATTAGTTTCCACATTTACAGGAAAAGAAGTGCACTCCCACATGCAAGTAAATATATGTCCTACTGTAACTGGGATGGTTCTAGTTTGCCTGAGGCAGTAGTAGTAACACCTGTTGTGTTAGACTACTAATGGTGTCCCCTTTTATACTAGGATATACTGCTTACAATGATAACATTTACAGACTCCTTATTTGTGAGATAATTCAGAATCAGGTACTTTCAAAACCATTCTAATTTACCTCTGCCATAACCCGACAAGACCCTTTTCCTGATCTTCAACCTAGCTAGTGTTCATCTGTAGCTCTGCACTTAAACTACACACACTGGAGTACCCATTTGCTTCCTCTACACATGCACATCTTCTACCCATCCTTCATTGTCCCACTTTTTTCTACATCTTTTCCAAGATCTTCCCTATTTCCTCTGCATTGACTCTCTTTGACCATGTATTATAGTAGGGTCTTTTTTTATTGGTATCATATAATTTTCTTCTGATTACACTGTTTTACATTGTTCTCTAATTGTGTTTTCTTAGTCAGTTTGCCAATTTCTCTACAGTTTAGAACAATTCATACATTTTGATTCTATTTCTTTTTTTTTCATAATACAGTACTGGTTTATCAACATGCACAAGTTAAGAAATCAGAAGAATTAGAAGGATAATTCAGATTATCAATCTATTTCCTAATTAGAAGAAAGGACATATATTCAGAGATGTTGAGAGACTAGCTAAAAGTCTTAGTTTATCAGTGAAAGAACTTGGCTTTGAACCCTATACACCCAATTTTCAGTTTAATGCCTTTTCCATGTTATGGTTTTGTCTTGTTTAATTTTGTTAACCAAATTAATTATCTTATACATGTTTTCAAAGATGAGAGTATGTTTGTCTTCTAGTTTCTCAGAAGGAGATTCAATGCATCAAATCCAAAGCAAATAGGACAACCAAGCCAGCTTCATAAACAAACAGAAAAATACATGATATAAAAAAATTATTTTTAGTTCACCCACAGAGTCCAAGTATATTCTCAATGGTTTCCTAGCACCTAGATTTCTGCAAATTAGAGAAGTCTTCTTCTTCTTATCCTTTTGAGATAGGGTCTTACTCTGTGGACCAGGCTAAAGTACAGTAGTGTGATCATAGATCACTGCGGCCTCGACTTCCTGGGCTCAAGCAATCCTCCCACCTCAGCTTCCCGAGTACCTGGGACTATGGGTACAAACTACCACACCTGGCTAATTATTATTATTATTATTATTATTATTATATCTTTTTGGTAGAGATGAGGTATCACTGTTTTGCCTAAGCTGTTCTCAAACTCCTAGCTTCAAGTGATCCTCCCACCTCGATCCCCCAAGTACTGGGATTATAGGCATGAACCCTCACACCTGGCCAAGAGCATTCTTTTGATGTAAATCTTTCTGTTCTACCAAAATGTCATGGGAAATATAGCTAACTAAACACTACTCTGCATTTATATATGGCAATTTTGACTTGTTAAGTTCTTAAGAATGAAATTTTGAAAGATTAGAGAAATAAGAAATTAAAAATAACATTAGGCTTCTGTGACAGTAAGAGAAAAGAGCTCTGTAAAGAATCAACACTGTATTTGGGTGGAAGAGTGTCTGGACATATGGATAGCAATTCAAGGAATTTGTAACAGGTTCAGCTCTGAAGATGATGATCCACGGTATCTAAAGAAAACATTTTTTTCTTTTTAACTGCACTGATTTCTAGGATGAGCATGTTTATCTTTTATTAAAATGGGTTTTCTTATTTTTATAACTCTTTCCCTGAAAAGGAAGAATGCATAAGTTTTGGGGGTTTTCCTGCTTAATAAGTAATAGTACTTATTATTGATTTTCTTGTTTTTTGTTTCAAAGATGTGAGGTACAATTCAGGATTAGGTATACAAGTGTTCATCATATGAAGAATGCATAAGTTTAAAGCATCTTTTAGACCAATTTAGAATTAGCAAGGGGATGACTCAATTACAAAATGCCTGAAGTTAAGTAAATAAACATTTTACACTTCCATTTTTAGAAAGTCCTGCAAAGCAAATGACTTGGGAAATGACGTGAGAAAAATTAACATACTTTGGGAACAGTGGATTTCTGAGATGTTTAATAAACCACGAAAGACTATACAAAGCCACAGAATCAGGATGTGGGGAAAAATGAGAAGGGATAGGAGTTAAGTAATAGGCAACAGTTGTTTGTAGCCTTCTCCTTTTATGAAATGTACGAACCCTCATATCATTTTTCTCTTTTCTTCATCCTTTGTTTAGATATAACCAGTTTTTAGGCAACAGAGTTACCTGCTCAATGCCTTTTCTTTACTGTTAAAATTCAAATTGTGTTCAAATATCAGGAGTGTAAGGGAGGTATTGTGTTAAGATAGGCTCAGCTTCAAGAGATGTATCAGTTTAGTCTAACTCACTCACAGGAATCCTGTTCTCCTTGCCAGTGACAAACTTGAGGTGGGCATATGGCAGGGTATTTATCAACAGGACCTGAAGGGATATTTAATAAAGATGCTTATGGGAAAGAGTTTCTTCCTCATTCAAAAAAAACAAAATACTAAAAGACATTCTCCATGCTTTCCTGCTTTTGGACCTTGCCTCATGGAGATGTGATGTTTGGCGACCATCTTGGAGCTGTGAGGAGAAAGGCAGGAGATTGGCAATCAAAATTCTTCCTCAAGAATCTAGGCATTGAATAAAGTAAGTCTAGCTCTACCTGGCTAGTGTTTGGTTAGAAAAAAAATGTGAATTCTGGAACTGCTAGAATGACTGGGCATATGCCACTCTTCTGCATAAAATCTTTAGCGGTTTCCTGTCTCACCTGGAGTAAAACCAAAGATTCACCATGACCCAAAAGACCTTTTATGATCTGGGCCAAATCATCAGCCTGATCTCAGCTCTCATTTGCTTTTACCTTGTTCCTCCAGTTCAGCTATGCTGGATTCCCTCCCAGAGAGCAAACCTTAGTGCTTCTATACTTGCTGTTATAGATATCCGCATGGCTTCCTTCCTCCTGTACTCCAATAGAAGCCTTTTCCATAATTATTATAGCTAGCTAACTAACTAGTCACTTCATATTCTATTTTCTTATCCTGATGTACTTTTTAAAATTATCAACTGACATATGATATGTATATTTATACACACACACACACACACACACACACACACACACATCCACATATACATAGAGGCATAGCTCAGAGATATTGCAGGTTTGGTTCAAGACCATTACAACAAAGCAAAAATTAAAATAAAGCAAATTACACATTCTTTTTGGTTTCCCAGTGCATATTACAGTCTATTAAGTGTGCAATAGTGTTATGTCTAAAAATCAATGTATACAACTTTCATTGAGTCATAATCTTTTTGTTGCTGGAGGGTCTTTCCTGGTTGTTGATGGCTAATGACTGATCAGGATGATGGTTGGTGAAAGTTGGGGTTACTGTGGCAATTTCTTAAAATAATACAGCATTGATGTTTTCCTAATCTATTGAATCTCCCTTTCTCAAAACATATTTCTGTAGCATGTGAATTTGTTTGATGGCATTTTGCCCACAGTAGAAATTCTTGCAAAATTATAGTCAGTCTCTCAAATCCTTCCACTTCTTTAACAACTATGTTTATGTAATATTCTAAATTATTTGTTGTCCTTTCAACAACGTTCACAGCATCATCACTAAGGGTAGACTCTATCTCAAAAAAAAACCACTTTATTTGTTCATCCATAAGAAGCAATTCCTTGTACCTTCAAGTTTTACCATGAGATTGCAGCAATTCAGTCACATCTACAGGTTCCACTCTTAATACAACTTTTCTTGCTGTTCTTATCATATCTGCAGTGACTTCCTGCACTGAAGTCTTTAGCCCTTCAAGGTGATCCATGAGGATTGAAATCAACTTCTTCTTAACTCCCGCTAAACTTGATATTTTGACTTCTTTCCAGAATTTATGAATATTCTTAATGACATCTAGAATGAAAAATCCTTTCTAGAAGACTTTCCACTTATTTTTTCCAGATCCATCCGAGGAATCACTATCTGTGGCAGCTACAGCTTACAAAATTTATTTCTTAAATAATAGGACATGAAAGTTGAAATTATTCCTTAATAAAGTAAGACAAAATGGGACCTGTATATATATGTGTATAAAATGAGGTATATATATACACACACACACACATTGAGTTGGAGTCTCACTCTGTCACCCAGACTGGAGTGTGCAGTGGCAGGCTCCCAGCCACCGCAGCCTCGACCTGCTGGGCTCCGGCGATCCTTCTGCCTCAACCTTCCAAGTAGCTGGAACCATAGGCGCCCGGCTAACTTTTTTTTTTTTTTAATTTATTGTAGAGATGAGGTTTCGCCAAGTTGCCCAGGCGGGTCTCAAACCCTTGGGCTAAGGCAATCCATTCACCTCGGCCTCCCAAAGTGCTGGGATTACAGGCTGAGCCACAGAGCCCGGCCAAGGTCTGTATATTTATGTATGTGTTTGTGCATCTATCTATCTATCTATCTATCTGTCTATCTATCTATCTATCTATCTATCTATTTTATATATAGTTTGTCTTCTTATACTATTATATAGAATTCATAAGATTAAGGCTATATTTTCCCCAGTGCCTGGAAAAATACACAGCTAAAAGTAGCTACCAAAATATTTGTTGAATGAATCAATCCATAAGAATTTTTCTGCTACTCTTTACTTGACTTGAGCCCACAGTTCCCAGAATTCATTTTCTAACCACTGAGGACTACTCTAGCCAGTGGTAATCAGATCAGTAAAGACTGTCTCCCATTCCATCATCTCTCTCTTTTCTCCAGATCTAAGGAGTGGGAAGGGGAAAAAAGAACAATAAAGTCACTTAGATTAATGAGCCTTTGGTCACTACATAATTTTACTTTTGATTGTTTTTGTGACTGGCCACTCAGTCAAAGAATTGGCTACAAAGAAAATCTTTAAAAATGTGATTGGTGCTTTGAAATTCTGTCCAGAAGCCATATACCTTCCACTTCTCCAGGGTACAAGCTAACTCCTTTCAGTCACCACTTGGCTTGCTATGTCTCTCCATGATCCAACATATGAACCCAAAATCCCAAGTGAGGAAAACACCCATCAATCATTCACACATTCAAGTCCTCATTGCTATAGAGAAAATTCAGTGAAGTAGTTATTTTAGACTTTACTCATATTGTAGTATGTTCCTTTAGTACTCAGTTAAACTCAGATAAGAGTTATGAGCTGTGTTCAATCATGTCAAAATCATCACTGTTCTCTAATTCTGACCCCTTAGTAATTGAACAAAGTCTGATTAACTTGATTTTATTTTCTCTAAGGCGTTTAGGTCCTATATATAAGATCTCTGGTTTAGGTGGTCAGTCTTATTCCCAAGACATAATTGCATGGTTCTGAATATTAAAGTTAGAATGACAGTGACTTACAAGCAAGGACCATTCCCATAAGGGTATGTGAAAGTCTCTGAAATCTCCAACCCCGTTTGCTGGGAAAATATCAACATTCAGAAGTCATTTTGGCCAGTTAGAGTCAATAGGACTCCACTGAAAGGCAAGTCCCTCTTTGAAAACTTAATCAGCAGTATCTAGAAAATGTTTGGTTTGGGTTAGATGAATTCTCTGATTAACCAAAGAATTAAAGCCCTGAGAACTTATAAAGATAAAATAAACCTCTATCTTGTTTTAACCCATGTCTCCCAAACATACTTGACCACAAAACACTTTTTTCCTGTCACACATGGGAAATACTGAGTTAGTCCATTTTTTTGCCTTTGTAAGAACACTAAAAATAATTGAATCATCTTTTGACAACTAAGAAAAATATGGCCATAGAGTCATCATTTGTGAGTATTGGTAATTAAACTATCATGGAGCTATACATTCTAAAATTTAGGAGAATGAACCTAATCCATACTCATCTCAAGGCATGACATGAAAGTTACTTTTTAAAATAAGCACTTGATAGGTATTTTCATTTTGAGATCTTGCTCATTCTCTTAACATTGAATCACAAATAATGATTTAGTCTAAGCTAAATTGCAATTGGCCAAATACAACCAAGATTGGACTTTCAATTGTGTCTTTGTACCCTTCCACATTATATGTAAAGAAGTGTGTTAACACATGTACAGAATAAACTCCTTTTAAGATGCTAGAATGTATAAGAATTCTAGCATCTATAGATCAATTTATAGATCTCTATGGAAATATTGCCATAATGGAAGAAAAGGTCTGAGACCAATATCCATAAAATAAACTACAACATAACCTATAGACATTATATCAGTACTAATTTCAAAAATAGTAATGAAATTAGTAACAATTGGACAGTCCAGATTTTGCTAGTATATGCTGGCAGAAAATTAAAATGTCTTTATCTAAAACTTCCTATCTTCACACAAGTTTAGCCTCTTGATTCTTCTCCATAAGGGTTCAGAAACACTTTTCTGATAACTCAGTGTATATCCCTGGAGCCACTTCCATTGAAACTTTGCATACTTGAATGCTACTGACTGATCTAATTTTGTAAAGTAAAGCAGATAGATAAACTCCAGAGAGACGTGATAGATGTTGTTCATTACACATAGGTAGGTTTGGGCAAAAATCATTGATTTTGAAATGCCAAGATTTTTATCCTAGTACCCCAGGGAAGTCTTCCAGAACCAGTAGAAAATTTGTAGGCAGAAATACACATTAAAGAGTCTACCCATTTCTACTAAAAGGCTAAGAGTCAAAATTTCAATTCACCTTTAATAATTAAGTAGGATTTTCTGGTATTAATTTTGATTGTGATGTTTATTATTTTATTATTATCTTTTTAGCCTTTATACAGATATCTTTACTTGTTTTGGTCTATCATATGTGCACAGTATCAAGTTTTTTCACGTCATTTTGATTTGTTACTAGTTTCATTGGCTAGTTTTGACCCTTCAGAACTATTCTTATTCACACAGGACTCTGTTCTGTTTTAGTTGTTCTGTATTCAAATAAAAGACTTTGTCTAAATGAGAAGTGTTTTAAAATAGGTGTTTACTAAACACTTATGATACATTCAATACTTAGCAATAAAAAATTTAAAAATAAAAGGATCATCCCTGTTTTACATGACTTGTATATTCTTTTGGGGGAATAAGACATTTCTATATATTCAGATCAACTCACATTTCTTGTTGGTTACTGTAGCAGGTAATGGAGGGAATAAACATTCACTAAGCTTGTAATGTGTATCAGGAACTCAACATGCTTATTTCATTTAGTATTCAAAACAACCCTTGGAGCTATATAATAGGGTTTTCATTTTTTAAATTAGGAAATAGAATCAGAGAAGTTAAATAATTTGCCAAAATCACTGAGTTCGTTTTCTAGTTATAAACAACTGGTATGGAAACTGGGTGTGTGAACTCCACAGCTCAAGCTTTTTCCCTTACATTCAGTTATAGCAACACAAGGTGTCCTGTCATTATGTGTGGCATTATTTGTAAAAGTTCTTGGAAAACAAACACTGTGGGCCAGCAAAGTAGAAACAGACTTCATGGGAAGAAATGGTATTTGAGCTGAACTTTAAAAGATGAATTGTTTGGATAGGCAGAAAACAGTTAAGAGGACTCAGATTACAGAGTTGTATGTAGACAGAGACATGGAGATGGAGTGTGTATAGCACACTCAGTGTCAGTGAGAGATTCATCTTTGTGCAGGGAAAGATTCAGTTTTGGAGTTAACAACATGGGGATCTATGGTTCTAGGATTAATTTAATGCTATGTTAATGCACCATCAGTTTGTAGATGACAGAGAAAGAGCAAAATGATGACAGATGTAACCACTCACTACTTTTTGCCAAGTAGTACACCAAGACATTCACCATTTTATGTACTATTTACAACAATGGGACAAGATAGCACTATATACGTATTTTACTATCAATACAATTAAAATTCACAAGTTAATGACTTAAGATCATATAGAGAGCAAATCATTATGCTGACCTGCTATATAAGACTATCTCAATAGTGTGGGCTGATTTTCAGAGCTACCTCAGAGAGACAGAGCTAGCCATAAGTGAAATCTCAGTTGTCAAAACATGTTGGTATTTACAAAAGTATTAAATAATATTACAGAAGAGAATTTTGGCAATGACATAGTCTAAATGTTTAATTGTCTAAGGAGTCCCTTTGCAAATTCACTGTACATTCTAACAAAGAGTGTTGCCTTTTCCTATAAAATTAATACATTTTGTGACTATCTGCATTTATTAAATAAATCACAGTAAAATTGGTATGTGTTTTCTCCAGAAAAATAAAATGCACATTGCAACATTGAAATAAATTTTGCTAGTTGAATGCTTAACATTTCTAATTAGAAATGTTAAGACTGCCTAGTAAATTTTCGTCAAGTGAGATCATTAAATTATGGTTGAATAATGTGACAACAATAATATCTGGACCAGGGGAGGAAATTACTAGTATCATAACAGCTATTATCTTTGAAAGAGAAATCCCCTGACAAAAACTCTTCTTAGTGTATTCCCTCTAAAGCAGGAATACAGCTATTTGAAAGAAAATAAAATATAAACTAATTTTTAAAAAAGAAATATTTCAGAGGCACGTGGGTAAAATTAGTATGGGTCAATATCTGAATTTTAAAATATTGTTTAGGGAAAAGAAAAACAAACCAAGAAGGAGGAATGTGGAGATAAATGGTAAAAAGAAAAAGAAAATATTGACCAATCTGCTATGGTTTTAGTAAACATGTTCTTCCAAGATCTATATGATGGCCCCCAAGACATCATGTGATGGTATTAAGAGGTGCAGCCTTTGGAGAAGTGATTAATTCATGAAGGCTCCGTCCTCATAAATGGAGTAGTATCTTATAAAAAGGCTGGAGGAAACTGGATAGGTCCCTTTTGCTCTTCCCCCTTCCACCATGTGAGGACACAGCAACACGACACTATCTTGGAAGCAGAGACCAGACCTTCATCAGACACAGTACCTGTAAACACCTTGAGCTTGGACTTTCAGCCTCCAGAATTGTAAGAAATAAAGTTTCGGTTCTTTATAAATTACCTAGTCTCCGGTATTTTGTTACAGAAGCAAGAATGGACTAAGACATAATCCAAATATCTTTTTACCCTGAACCTTTGACATGATATTTATTTTTAGGTGTTCCATAGTTCTCTTTCCTAGGAAAGCTCCTTTTATATTACCTATGAATAATTATCAATAACATGTTATTTAACTCTCTAAAGTTAATCTGTTTGGTTTGTTAATTACGTGGTCACTTTTCCCATTTTGAGGGTCCTCCAGTATATACTAGATAAAGCAAGCACTTGGATTTTCAAAGGCATTCAGTCACCATCCTTGTGATAGGGACATAAAAATGTAATTAAGAAAGCGAAGAAGACGGTAAATCTTTAATCCTCACAGTTCATTTCAGAAAATGTTAACCCTAAGAAACAGCACCCATATAACTCAGTTCCACTGCCAACATAACTCTATTGTTGCTGTAATCTGAGAGAAAGAGTTTTGTTTTGGGCTCATAAGGTTGGCAATAAGTAATTATCAGACCTTTATGTTAAGCACAAGAAAAATATCATCAGACTTTGGTCATTATAATAGAATGGGGGTTTGCGCTAAAGAAATAACAATTGTGGTCTTTTTTACATTTTCTGGGAAAAAGCAGAGTAGTCAATTTAGAAAAATGGACATGGATTCAGAAAGGGATGAGATTAGAGGAAAAGAAAGGGTTGAGGTAAAAGAACAGAGACAACAGATTAAGATTTAGGTTAAGGAGTTAAATAAATAATATAGGACCCAAGACAGAGGGGTTAATATTTTAAACATTTACCAGTAGAGTGACTTAAAACCTAGTATAATATAGTATCATATCATATTGCATTATATCGTATCATATCATATCATATCATGACTAGATTATCTCCTATGAGATCCCTGCCCTATGTAAAAAAGCTGTGACCTTGGACAAGCAGAGTAATAGTGGATGATATGAAAGAAGGTTGTTGCTATTGAAAAAAATAAAAAGCCACAAGGAACAGCTTTTACATGTGAATACCAATTTTTTTGAATCTGGGGAGGGGAGTGGTAACTGTGAAAAATGACCCAATATAAGTCAGCAAGCTAAGACTCAGCTGGGGCAGTCCCATTTCAGGATAGCCCTAGAGGTGCCATTTAATTATAGATCATTATGCAAATAAATGCTAACTTAAAGAAACTTAACTTTTTTTTTTTTTCTCATGTTAACCAAACCAAATGACAGGCACAGCTGGAAGGTGACTGTTGTCCAGGAGGGATTCTTTTACTTATCTTTTAAGTACTACCACAGAGGATTGCTCAAGTAACAATTTATTAGACACTGTTCTAGAAAATTCCTAGACAAAAGCAAATAGAATTTGATTCTTCCACCTCCTGCACTATATCCTACTGGCTTAATTAAACACCTTATAAAGTCAATTAGTAGAATACTTAAGGGTGTGAGTGTCAGAGATAGAGACCAAAGTTCTGATTTCAACTCTGCTGAATTCTGGCATGTTGATTTTGTTTAGAATAGCATCAAATCTCAGAATTACTTCCCCATTTATGAAATTATTCTAAGGTTGCTATGCAAATGAACTAAGTAAAGATAAGACTTTCAATCCAAAGTCTGATATACAATAAACACTCAAGAAATGATAGCTATTAGTATAAAAACTAACTTTAATTATGATACTTCCTTACAGCAGACACTTGAATAACTGCATATTACACTTGGGAAATTCCAAAGCCTTAACAAGTCCCTTTATGCCTGGCACCCCGCAGACTACAGCCTCATATATGGCCACTCTTTCCCTTAATGAGCTACACTGGTTTTCTTTCTGTATTTTAGTATAAGTTCTTTCCCCATTTCAAGGTATTTGCACTGTTCTATTCTTCTTTCTGGGCCAGTTCCTTGCCTTTCTTTTCTGGAGATCTCATACTCATTCTTCTATTCTTTTATAAATGTGACTTCCCAATAGAGGGTTTGATTTTCCCTGTCACAGTCTCTCATCATACATCATAGTTCTCCTTGACAGCATTTGTCAATTTGTAAAAATCCATAATATTTTGTTAGGATCAGCTTTTTAATATATGCTTCTCTTGCAAGTCTCTAAGTTTGAGAAATCCAGGCCTTTGCCCTTCTGTGTGCCACTGCATCCCCCACACCCCACACAATACCTGGCATACAGAATCACCCTCACAAGTGTTACCACATCAGCGCTCTAATGAACCCAGGTCACTGGAACCCAGGTCAGGGAAGCAATTCGCTTTAACTTTTATGGTCTGAAACAGTTTCCAAGTGCCTGAGTATATTGTACAGACTCAGAAAAAAATGCATTTTATTTTGTTTCAGACAAAGCACACTCCAGGCATCCAATTATTAAGATTTTGAATATTGCTGCTTTTGTGTTTAATAAATGCATCAATTTTATTACCTAAAAAGTTCAAAATGTTTTTATTCTAATATATTTTACATAATAATTTTCCTGTTCAAATATGTATGTGCATGTGTGGTGTGTGTGTGTGTGTGTGTGTGTGTGTGTGTGTAAAGAGAGAGAAAAAATGTGTATACATAAAGTCTTTAAAAAGTCACAAAAATAAACAAGAAAGTTGGTGGTTCCTATCTTATTTATTTTTCTCTGGAGAGTATAAAATGTCTTCTTTCTTTTCCATTCTGTTCAAAGCACACTGTGGCTCTCCATAAACACTTTATTTAATCAGCATTAGAATCATATGACACATACCAAACCATAATGCACTTTTATATAGCTTCATTTGCTTTGCTTCATATAAATGGTCCATGTGGAAGGGGGGTGTTTTTACTTTCCATTGCTAAATGTCACGTATATTGTAATAAGAAACACAACTTTGAACACATTTCCAGAGGGAACCTCTCATTTTATTGTTTTCTCTTGCTTAGTTCAGCTAAATTGCAGACCTAACTGAAAAGTGTCAGTGATTCTCATTCTAATTCATTAACAATGGCAAATCAAGAAAAGAGCAAAGCAGTACTCTTTAAACTCAACTAGCACAACCTTTCTCAAAGGGCAGAATGGATTCACTGGTAGGCAAGACAGAGAAGGAGCTTTAATAATGACCATCTTTGGATGTGTTCAGAATAGAGCAGAAATCATGCAGAGGTGGTGAGTAATAATGATAGAGAACTGGTTGCCTCAGAGAAAGAAGTTAAAGTAAAGAATTTCACTATTTCAGGATATTATCATAGCAGTATTAGTCATTGAGGATTATCAAAGATGCTGGATAAGAATCCAAAGCCCCCATCCATGAGGTCACTTTTTCCTTTTGAGTTGGGGACTCATTCTGTTGCCAAGGCTGGAGTGCAGTGGCACAATCACAGTTAACTGCAAACTTTACCTCTTGAGCTCTGGCAATCCTCCCACCTCAGCTTTCTGAGTAGCTGAAACCACAGGTGCGTGTCACCACGCCTGGTTAATTTTTTGATTTTTTGTAGAGACAAGGTCTTGTCAAGTTGCCTAGGCTGGTTTTGAACTCCTGGGTTTAAGCAATCCTCCTGCCCCAGCCTCCCAAAGTGCTGGGATTATAAACTTGAGCCACCACACAAGCTGAAGTCATGTTTAATCCTTGTGAAAACTGAAAAGCAAGAGAAGGTTGTACTTGGTCCTCCCACTTCCTACTCCAGTATAGTAAATTAATCCCGCCAGTGAAAACAATTATCAAAATACTTTATTTATCCTAAATAGCAAATGGCTTAGCAGCTAAAGTATCATTAGATGTTACAAGTTCACTACTGCTATCACGACTATATGGTCAGGCTCTTACCATTGTTCCTACTACTACTTCTGCTACTAGTACTACAACCACCATATAATTAGTGCCATACATAAAAAGGGTGCTCAAAGCACAAGTGATTACATAATGGATAGATAGATAGATAGGTAGATAATAGATAGATATCACACTCACAAGTAATATATAGTATGTATATAACAAACTCAGTATATTTCACTTCACTTTCTAAGATAGCATCTATAAGATAATCATAAAAACTAGAATCAGCATAATTATTTGCATTGTATATTTATTACCATACTGGTAGTACTATTCTATGAAGTAGTTAGTGCTGATTTTATGCATCTTTTATAACAAAAGAAATAGAACATCTATTGTCTATGTCCAAAAAATAGAACCAACATCTTCTGACTCCAAGTCTACTTTGTTTTTCTATTCTAACTGATCCCTTCATTGAAAAGACTTTCTTTATGAAGTGTGGAGGAATTGGTGGAACAATATGAGGAGGGAGCCAAAAACACTCGGAATTTATTAATTAAAAATTGTGTGTTTATTCTTACATGTTTAAACTTCAGTCATCTTCAAAGTTCTCTCTGTTTGATGCAAGACATTTATCAAAACACTTTCTTCTACTGCAAAAACAGTTTTTGAACTTATCAACTTTGATGCCATTTAGTGCTTCTGCCATTTTTTGTTTCATCTCTTCCACACTGGCAAAACATTTCCCTTTGAGAAATTTTTAAATCCAGGGAAACAAAAAAAATGTTGCTCGGGGTGAGATCCAGTGAATAGAGAGGGTGGGGAACAGGGCCATGCTGTTTTTGGTCAAAAACTGCTGAATACTCAGCATGGTGTGGGCAGGTGGACTCCAAAACAAATCTCAAAAAAATAAAAATAAAAACATCACTGAAGTTGAATCTCTCAAAACAATGCTAATTGGTACACTGATGTCAATGGGCTCCTAGAACACTTATCTAGTGGGGGAAGTCTGTACTTTAAGGGATTTGTCCTCCAAAAAATAATCCTGTTTTTTGAGGTCCTCCATTGTATACCTTCTCCTTACCACAGCTCTGTGAAAGTATAAACTTAAATACTTTAAAATTTCCTCTTTATCCCCTATTATAAAATGACAGAAAGTCTGGGAATTGTGTTTCATGACATATTTTTGGCCCTAGTCACACAACAAGATTAATAGAAATAATGCATAAGAAATTATACTTTACGTGCAGGAAGAAATAAAAATATCAAGTGAAATAAAATATAAAGAAAAGAAACACATCCACACATTATATGAAAACTTGATATATGATAGAGGTAAATTAGAAAGCAGTAGGAAGAAAATGCCTGTTGCTTGGAAAATTTGTCATACAGATGAAAAAATTAAAATTTATTTTCTACTTCACATTATACAACAGTGAAATATAGGTACAGCTAAAACAAATGTCAAAAGCAAAGTCACCTAGTACTTAAAAGAAAATATAAAATATTTTTATACATACCTATATATCTCCAGGAAATTATTTTCTCAAGACTGAAGGTAAAATTTAGAAAAAAGATAAATACATTTCAGTACATTTAAAGTAAAATAATCAGTGCACTTAAAGATAGTAAAAAAAGAAAACTATCATTTAGAAGAAAATGTCTGCAACTATCTAATCAACAAAAAATTAGCACTCAGCATGTACCATTATCTTCTCCAAATTTATGATAAATAGACACTCATCCCATAGGAAAATGGACAAATTATTAAGAATAAGTACTACGCATAAGCAAACTCTAATACACAGAGGAAATAAAAACATTATCAACCCTATTAGTAATCAGATAAATACTGATTAAAATACTGAAGCATAGTTTAACATGTGTTTTGAAAAGGTATAGAGAAAAGCAAGTCTCATACTATGATAGTGAGATGATATATATTAGCTTAAAGTTCCTTGGAATGAATTTTCCCATATTTACTAAAGTTTGTATTAAGGATGTACATAATATTTGATTCAATAGCTGCACGTTTTCATGTATACCTTAGAGAAACATGCATATATGCATGCAGAGACATGTATAAGCGTATTTACGATAGCATTGTTTATAATAGGAAAAGCAATGGAAATAATGTAAAATATTCAATAGTTTTAAAATATGATAATTCAATGATAATTTTAAAATATGTATGTATTGACAAAGATTCTCAGCTTGACCAAATTTTAGTCAGGTTTCTGAATTTTCTCCTTTCTTATAAAATGCAGTTTGGTCAAACAACTCCCTACCATTGATATCCGACTAGCTCCAATATTTGATAAAGTTCCTTAAAGTCCTCTACCATCCTCCAAGTGATGAGGATGATCAGCCTGGCCTGTCCTTCGTGAGAATCCTGTTAGGTCAGCATAACCATAATGCTCCTTATAGCTTATGTTTTCTTAGTAATTTTCTATCCACCGACAACTCCAGGCTGCTTCTTGGCTATAAATTCCCACTTCCCTATACTGTATTCAATGTCAACCCAAACACTTCTTCACTGTAAAATCCCATTGCTGTGGACCCTATATCTATTGCAATGGTCTTGGATAAAGTCTTCCTTACCATGCTTTAACAAATATCATTGAATATTTTTTTCTTTAACAATTAATGAATCTTTGGAACATATACATAATGGAATGTTAAATAAAAGTTAAAATGCTTGAAACAGATCTATATATATTTATATGGATAATGTAAAAAATATAACATTGAGTAAACAAAGCAAGCTGCACAAGAATACATACAGTGTATATAGGCATTTGTATAAATCTTCAAAATTTGTAAACCAGTACCATGGATATCTATTTATTATATAGTAATAGTTTGGGAAAGTGTATGATAATAAAGACACCAAATTCTATGTGGTTACAACCCTTGATTATGAAATAAGAAAATTTGTACTGGGTATGTAGAAATTTTCAAATGCTTTTGAAATATTTTGTTTTTTAAAAAATATATGAGACAATCATGGCAAAATATTGGGATTTGATAGATCTGGGTAGTGGGTACATAGTCATTATTTTATTATTTTCTATGCTTTTCATATATATGAAACATTGCTTAATACTTTTTGGAACAAAGATTAAAACTATCATAAAATAAATTTGATTGATATCACAATAAAATAGAATGCTTTTTATATTATTAAATATTAAAGTATCTAAATTGCACCACGCCTGTCTGACCACTAAGTATTTTATAAAGAAATGCATTGTGTAAATCTGAATTATATTACTATAGGGTTATTTTGTTTCTAAGGGAAAAATCTAATGAACTCTGATGTAAGCATGTCAACATGCAAATTAATGATGTACTCACGGCTTACCTCACTGGAGACAAAACTTATTTGACTTAATGAGCTGCATCAATCAACATACCATTTACATCCTAAAACCAGTGTTAATAAATTGGAAATAAAATAACTATCAAAATAAGAATAATATCTCTTTCTTGACTAAAGGATAAGTGTATGGATCATATTGTGCTGCTAGTCTCTTCTCAACCATGAATTTGGATTTCTCTCAAATTCTTCCACTTCTTTACGTTGGGGATCTCTTTCTCTTATTCTCAGCTTTGGAGCTAGTGGGCAACCTGGCCCTTGGCATGCCTTATGGGATATCTCAAGTTATCCAGGCACTTTTTTTTTACTTTTTAAAAAATTTTCACAGATAGGTCTATTAAAAACATGGCAATAGCTCTTCAGATATAGTTATTATCTCATTACAGTATACTGGCTTTTGGCTTCAATCGAATTTTAAGTCATTTTATCTAATCCTTTGGGCAGCATTCTATGTATTTTTATTTCTCATTTTGTGCACAAGATATAGAAAACTGTGTCTTGCTATATTACATGATTTGTTGAAGAAATAACAGAATCGCTACTCAAATGCAGAACTTGTAACATTCAACTACCCAGAGATTCTCTTATATCAGTCTGCCCTCCTTAAGGAATCTGGGAAAATGAACTATTATTTCAATCTGCTTGGATTTTTAGGAGATTCAAAAGTTAAACTCCCACGATGCTACATATGTAAAGAAATTTAGACACAATCTATTTTAATTGTCTAGTATTTTTATAATTTTTTAGATCTTTACTTTTCAGCTCGCAAATATTACACAAAGTTTAATCAAATACAGATGCTACATAAATATAAGTTGAAAAAGAAAACTGAAATCACCACTATAATAAATTTGATATATATAGCTACAACATGCTTCATGAGAATATTAATGTATTCATCATTAATATTTGTCATCTTAACACATGAATAAAAAATACTAATTGTTTTTCACATTGATTTTTTTCACATAGTGTATCTAGAGCATGTTTTGTTTGTCTACAAATTACTTCTTTCATTATTTTTAAGGGCTGTGTAGTTTTTCAATATTTAACCATTTTCATATCTATGCACTTTTAGATTCTTCTTGACTGCCAAGACAAAGGAGGTTGCAACAAACTTTCTCATAGAACTTTGTATAGCCAAATATAGTGAAGTAAGTGCCTCAGCAGCAGGTTTCTTGGTTATAAATGATTCATCTCAGATATTGCCATCCTCTTTGGGCATGTATATATATATTTTCCCCCACCACAAGCTTCCTCACTCAGCACTTTCACCTAGAGATAGACATTCTCATCATTGCTGATTAGCCCTCCCTGGGCCCCTCCAAATGCCAGATTCTATCACTCTATAACCCTGAGACTGCGCCCACTTCCATGATTGTGTTCTCCTGTGTCCTCACCTCTATATCTCTCTGAGATGAAAAACTACTCAGTATATATTCTTAGAACAAACTAGGAAAAATGAACTGATCTTGGAAAATTTTATAATGTCCATTAGGCTGGCACAAATTCTGGTGTTCAAGAAGGGGTAAGAAATTGGCGGCTGGAATTTATCACATCAGAAGAAAATCTAACTCTAGGAACCCATTCTCACATGCCATTAATAAATAATTCAGAAACTGCACAATCTCTTTCACTTCATAATTATCTTCTGTTTTTATTTCTCAAATTAATTTCTCAAGATCAATGAACATAAAACTCCAATCACTTTAAACCGAATGTCAATTAATGTAGTAATTATCAATGCTCACCTAAATAATTAATATCTATTTATCCTGAATTATACTAATTTACTACATATGATGATGTACTTTATAAAATTAATTTCTAGTAATAAGATTGCAATTAAATGCTTATTGATTTTGTAATTTTAATCTCATTCCTAGGAAACATTATTACACATACTTATTTGTTTCCAATTCCTCATTGTCTTTAAATAACTCAATCAACTACGTATTTAGTCAGAAGGCAACTCATTTAAAATTTACTCTTTCAGTTTGTTAGAAAGATAATCAATATATGAAGAAATAAAATTAAATGAAACTATGAGTACTTCTTATCACAATAATATAACCAAGAAAAAGTACTTATTTTCTGAAAATCTAAGAGAATATTTGAAAAGATACTCTGTTACTCATTGTTTATGGGAAAATTGACAGTTTTATGCAGTCATGGTATTCAAGAATTATCTAGGCAATGTTAAACTCATGAGTTTAACTTACATCCAAAAAAGTGTGATCACTTGCCATACCATTTATAATGTCTGTACATATTTAAATAGTATAACACTGAAGAAATTTTAAAATGTAGAGATTTTTATTTCACTAT
Organism: Tarsius wallacei; assembly: GCA_963574415.1. Lineage (NCBI taxonomy): Eukaryota > Metazoa > Chordata > Mammalia > Primates > Tarsiidae > Tarsius > Tarsius wallacei. The sequence continues at coordinate 7,318 of CAUYQG010033458.1, read as the reverse complement.
GGAGTTAAACATATAGGTAAAAGAAAATGTTTGGAGAGCTAATTTTTGCAGCTATTTTTTGGATAAATGAAGAAAAATATGTCTGTTATTGTTTAATAGTTCTATGTAAAATATGGAATTGTTTTCTATGTTAGTGAACCCAAAGGAAGAAAATTTTAATATTTCAGTACAGGCCTAATTGAGTTTGTCGACATTACAAAATCCGTGCATTCTATCCTGAGGAGAGACACATAAAATACTTTGCAGTTGCTGACATGGTTAAGACAGCTTGCAGAGCATATATCACTGAGTTTCGACTTTATTTTCAGAACTTTGCTTTCTCAGGCAAACTCCAATCACTTGAATCAAGAAACAAAAATGAAGATCAATTAAGGTTCCTTCCTGAAATAGCTTATAAATCATCAAGTGCGAATAAAGAAGGAGACAGAAACACTGAGACATAGACATTGAGATAATGATCTTTCTCCTCTAGTCTGAGAGTTTGTCCCATAAAGCTATGTGTCAAAGACTTCAGATGCTGAATGAGAGATGAGAGGATTTCTCTAACATATCACAAAAGAATAGACCTTAATTAGCTTCCTTTGAACCAAGGGTGCAGAGAAGTGATCTGGATAAACATATAACTAATCCTAAAGAGGAAGAAGAAATTGTAGACACACTTGTTGAGAATGAAAATGTCCCAGGCCCCAGATTGAGCAATTCCAGTCAGCTCTATGCAAAGATGTTCTCTACTTATTTTTTTTAAATGTGCTCCTTGATGAAGAAGAAAATTTCAACTCAGCAAAATGTCGAAGGGACTAGTCCTGATGTTTGCCAATTATTTGTGATAGCTCTATATTTAATAGAAATGACACTTTAAAATATGAATTAAACACTTCTAAACTCCTCTCTGATTCTTAAACCATCCCTCTTTATTTCCTTTATCCATACCTCCTAGGTCATAAAAACAACAATAGTTATTAATGCTCTTTGTAGTTAGTTTCAAATGATAGCTATCATTATTGCTAATAGCAATTGCTAGTCTCTCTGCAATTACCTCATCCCTAAACAAAAACAGCAACAAAAAATTTTTTATCTTGTTGAACTCACATTAAGGTTTACTTTGAACAAGTGGGCAATTACATGAAAGTTTTTTTAAAAGATTTTTAATTGTTACAATATTTCACAATAAAAAAATGCTGGAACAGGCAAAATATTAGTTGGTTTATATTTGATTTTATGCATGGGTTTTATTATTCTTAATTTTTTTAACTTTCTTTGTTTTAAAGATGTGTACAATTCAGGATTATGTATACAAGTGGTCATCATATGGGTAAAGTGTGGGTCTCCCTTTTGTCCCCACTTTGCCTGGTTTGATATCAGGTGCCCTTATTGATGCTGTGTCCCCCACACCTCACCCACCCTGGCAGTCTCCTGTTACTCCCAATCTCCCGCTACTGTCAATCCCTTTCTTATGGTATTATGGTAAATGTTCAGGGTTCGCATGTAAGTAAGAACATGTGGCACACTGTTCTTTGCTTCTGTGATAGACCACTGAGTATGATGGACTCAAAATCCATCCAAGTAGTTGCGAAGTCCATATGTTTGTCCTTCTTTATGGCTGTGTAATAATCCATTGTGTACCTGTGTCACATTTTTTAAAATCCAGGTCAGTTTCAATGGGCAGCATGGTTGGTTCCATGTTTTTATTATTGTGAATAGAGCTGCAATAAATGTGTGTGCAGGTATCTTTTTTGTAGAGTGATTTGGGTTCCTCTGGGTATATTCCCAGTAGTGGGACTGCTGGGTCATATGAAAGGTCAGTGTTTAGTTCTTTTAGAAACCGCCACACTGTTTTCCAAAGAGGTTGCACTAGTTTGCATTCCCACCACCAGTGTAGAAGCGTTCCTTTTTCTCCACATCCTCACCAGCATCTGTTGTTGTATGTTTATTTCAATGATGGCCATTCTTACTAGGATTAGGTGGTAACTCAATGTGTTTTTGATTTGCATTATCTGATGATTAGTGAGGTTAAGCACTTTTTCATATGTCTAGTGGCTGCCTGTACATCTTCTTTTGAGAAGTGTCTATTGAGGACTTTTGCCCACTTTTTAATGGAGCTGTTTTTGTTTTGTTTTGTTTTTTTCCTCTTGGCATATTTGACTTTCTTGTAGATATTGGGTGTTATGCCTTTGCCATATATACGGTGGGAAAATATTTTTTTTCCCATTCTGTGGCCTGTCTCCCCAATCTCTTCATGGCTTATTTTGCTTTGCAGAAGTTTTTCTGTTTGATGAGGTCCCGTTTATCTATCTTATCTCTTATGGCATGGGCACTTGGGGTTTTGATCAGGAATTGGTTGCCAGTCCCAATTTAGATAAGGGTGTCTCCTGCATTTTCTAAGTTTCTTATAGTTTGAGGTTTTATGTTTAGGTCTTTGATCCATTTAGAGTTGATTTTTGTGTATGGTGATAGGTAAGGATCCTGTTTCAATCTTCTGCATATGGTCAGCCAGTTTTCCCAACACCATTTACTACATAGGTTCTTCTCTCCCCAGTGGTTTGATGGTGGAGGCTTTGTCGAAGATGAGTTGGTTGAGAAATTGAGATTTTGCTTCCAGATTCTCTATCCTATTACATTGGTCCATTTGCCTATTCTTGTACCAATACCAGACTGTTTTGATTATTGTAGCCTTATAGTAAAGTTTAAATTCTAGAAGGGATACCTCCCATTTTGCTTCTTTTGCTGAGGTTTGTTTGGCTATCTGTGTTTTTTTATGTTTCCATATGAATTTCTGTATTGTCATTTCTAGGTCTGAGAAGAATGATGTTGGCAATTTAATGGGTATTGTGTTGAATTGCCTTTGGAAGGATGGACATCTTAACAATGTTGATTCTTCCTATCCATGAGCATGGAATATTTTTCTATTTGTTTGTGTCTTCTTGGATTTCTTTGAGCAGAGCTCTGTAGTTTTTATTGTAAAGGTCTTTCACTTCTCTGGTTAGAAAGATGCCGAAGTATTTCTTTAATTTTGTGGCTATTGTGAATGAGATTGTGCCTTTTATTTGGTTCTCTGCCTGCTTGTTATGGAATTAAAATGCAACTGTCTTTGGCACATTTATTTTGTATGCCAAGACTTTGCCAAAGTCTTTTATCAGAGAAAGCAGGTTTCTGACAGATCCTCTTGAGTTTTTGAGGTATAGGATCATATTGCCAGCAAAGAAGGATAACTTAACTTCCTCTTTTCCTTTTTGGATACCTCTGATTTTCTTCTCTTGTCTAATTGCCCTGGCTAGGACTTCCAACGCAATGTTGAATAAGAGGGATGAGAGTGGGCAGCCTTGTCTTGTTTCAGTTTTCAGGGAAAATGTTGTCAGTTTATGTCTTGTTGTGGGTTTATCGGAGATGGTGCTTACAATTTTGAGGTATTTTTCTTCCATGCCTAGGGGTTTGATGGTTTTTATCAAGAAGGGATGCTGGATTTAGAAAAAAGATTTTTCTGTATCTAATGATATAATCATGTGGTTCTTGATTTTACATCTATTGATGTATTTAGTTACATTTATGGTTCTGTGGATGTTGAACCAGTCCTGCATCCTGGTGATGAAGCCTACTTGGTAATGGACAATGATTTTTGAGGTATGTTGTTGGATTCGATTTGTTAGAATCTTGTTGATTATTTTTGCATCTATGTTCATCAGGGATGTTGGCCTATATTTCTCTTTCTTTGTTGGATCTTTCCCAGTTTGAGTATCAGTGTGATGTCAGCTTCGTAAAATGAGTTTGGGAGAATTCTGTCTTTCTCAATTGCCTGGAATACTTTTAATAGAATTGGTATCAGCTCCTCCTTATATGTTTTGTAGTATTCTGCTGGAAAACCATATGATCCAGGGCTTTTTTTGTAGGTAGTTTACTTATGATGGAGTCAGTATCCTAGGTTGTTATTGATCTGTTTTGTGTCTCAATGTCTTCTTATTTCAACTTTGGAAGGTTGTGTGATATCACAAAGTCCTCCATTTTATTTAGGTTATCAAGTTTGATTCCATACTGGTGTGAATGGTAATCTCTGATAATCTTTTATATTTCTTTGGAGTCAGTTGTGATTTGATCTTTTGTATTTCTGATTGTGTTTTTTGGGGTTTTTTCTGTCTTTTACTTGGTCATTTTTGCTAGAGGTCATCAATATTCTTTATTCTTTCAAAGAACCAGCTTTTTGTTTTGCTGATTTTTTTCTATGATATTTTTGTCTTCCTTATCCTATATTTGGGCTTTTACTTTGGTGTTCTGGATTCTTCTGCTAAAGTTAGGATTTTGGTGGCCTTGTCTTTCCAACTCCCTTAGGTGATTTGTTAGGCTGTTAACTTGTGATTTTTTTATTTTCTTAACATATATTCATAGAGATATAAACTCCCCCCTTAGAACTGATTTCATGGCATCCCAGAAGTTTTGGTAGGATGTTTCTTTGTTTTTATTTGTTTCCAGGATTCTTTTAATTTCTGTTTTGATTTCTGTGTTAACCCAGTAGTCATTCAGCATCATGTTGTTTAGTGTCCATGTCCTTGTATGTTTGGGGAGAATTTTGTTGGTGTTGATATTTATTTTTATTCCACTGCAGTCTCAGAAGGTATTTCAATCTTATGAAACTTATTTATGCTTGATTTATGGTCGAGGATATCATTGATCTTGGAGTACATTCCATGTGGTGATGAATAGAAAGTATATTCTATGGTTGTTGGATGGAATATTCTGTAGGTGTCTATTAAGTCCATTTGGTTGAGTGTCAAGTTGAGGTTCTTAATACCTTTGTTGATTTTTTGCCTTGATGATCTATTGAAGATTGTTGGGGGGTATTTAAATCTCCAGATATAATAGTATTAGAGTCAATATCATATTTTAGTTTACTTAGTAGTTGCTTTATAAATGCTGGTGCTGTGTTGAGTGCATGTAAGTTTAAGATGGGTATTTCTTGTTAATGGACTGAACCTTTTCTCATTATGTAGTGCCCTTCCATATCATTTTCAAATTTTGGTAGCATAAATGTTGTTTTGCTGATATTATGATCTTGACTCCTGCCTTCTTTGGTGATCCTTTTACCTGAAGACTTGTTTTTTACCCTCTAGCTTTGAGTCCGCTTCTCTTGTGGTGAGATGGGTTTCTTGGATGCAGCAAATCACTGGGTCATGGTTTTTATCCAGCTTGCCATTCTGTGTCTTTTCAGTGGCTCATTTAGTCCATTCACATTCAGGCTGATTATTGAAATGTGATTGTTTAACCTCACCATGAGGTTCTTATACAGTTTTTCTTTGTTTGTTTTCTTTTAGCTACTGCGATGATGTATGTGTGTGTTTCAGGTTTGGAGTCATGATGTATTCTCTGTTGATTCTGTGTTCTGCTGCTCTCCTGGATAGTGCATGGTCATTCTTCTTTTTCTTTCCTCTGTGCTTAATATCTTTTTGCATGTCTCCTGTAGAGCTGGTCTGGTAGCTACATAATCTCTTAGGGATTTGATGTCTGGGAATGATTTTAATTCACCATCACTGATGAAGCTGATCATGGCTGGATAGGAAATTCTTGATTGAAAATTGTTTATCTTTGAGGACTTTGAATATTGAACTGCAGTCCCTTCTAGCTTGTAGTTTTTCTGCTGATAGGCCTGCTGCTATTCTGATTGGTTTTTCCCAGTAGGTAGTCTGACTTTTCTCTCTTGCTGCCTTTATGATTTTTCCTTTTGTGCCTACTTTATATAGGTGAATAACTATGTGTCTAGGGGTTGGTCTTCTCATTTGATATCTTGCAGGGGTTTTCTGTGTCTCTAGTATTTGGATGGTCACATCTCTAGTGAAATGGGGAAAGTTTTCTTGGAGAACCTCTTGGAATACTTGTTCCAAGATATTCTCCATTTCCTTTTCTTCTGAGATAACATTCAGGCATAGGTTTGGCCTCTTGATATCATTACACATATCTTGGAGGTCTTGTTCTTTCTTTCTGATTTTTCTTTCTATGTTTTTTACAAATTGGGTTAATTCCATGTTCTGGTCTTCAAGTTCTGAGATTCTTTCTTCTGCTTGATAAATTCTTCTTTCCATGCTTGTCATCTTGTTTCCTGGGTAAAATCTTTTATGGCCAAAATCCCTGTTACAAGTTCTTTCAGTGTTGCATTTTGTCTTTCTTGAGTCTTATTCACTCTTTCCATCCATTCCATAATTCTGGGGCCAGTCAGTGACTTCCATCATTTGGGCTCTGAGGTCTGATTTTTCAGGGATTTTCTCTTTGTAACACTGGGAATAGTATGTGTTCCTCCATTGATTTTTTCTTAATTGTGGCAGATCTTTTTCTTTTCTCTTTGGTTCCATTATTCAGTGGCAGTGGGAGAGACTTTTGCTCAGTCCTCTATTCTTCCCTGATCAGGGCTTTGAATTTTTTCTATTTTGAAACAGGGCTGTGGGTGGGATGTTTTACTGTTTCTTACAATTTTGAGAGTCGAATAAGGTAGAAAGCTAGGATTCAGAAACTACTTGCAATTACACTGTTCACTGATTGTCGTATGGGTTCCCTGAGACCCACTCCCCACCACCACTCTATATGATGATACAATGGGTATATGTGTGTACTCCTTGAGTCCAAGATACAGTGAGAGCAATGAGGAGAACAGAGAAAAGTAGAATAAAATGAGATGAACACAAATTATTCAAAAATTAAAAAAAACACAGAACAAGAACAGAAACCAAAGCAAAACACACACACACACACACACACACACACACACACACACATCCAAAAAACTTGGAATAACAACAAAGCAAAACAAAACAAAACAGAAACAACAATAAAAACAGGAAAATCAAACACACACACACACACACACACACACACACACACATACACACACACACACACCCCAAAATGAAAAGAGAAGAAAAAGAGAAAAAAAAGGAGACAAAAAGTTAATTCAAATTGAAGCCTCACATGTCTATTCACACTCACGTTGAACTAAAAAAAGAGAAGCACAAAAAAAGCAAAAACAAACAAAAAAAACTGAAAATTGAACACTCAATTCTTCATGTGCACACATAAACACACACAAACAGAAAATTTAAAAAAACAAAAAAGAAAGAAAGAGCATACAACCGGGGTGGCAGGGATGCAGATTGAATCCTTATGTACACATTCATGCACAAAGAAAAAAAATATATATATATTTTTGAGTTGGAGTCTCACTCTGTCACCCAGACTGGAGTGCAGTGGCCGCTCCCGGCCACCGCAGCCTCGACCTGCTGGGCTCCGGCGATCCTTCCGCCTCAGCCTTCCAAGTAGCTGGAACTACAGGCGCGCGCTACCA
>CAUYQG010033453.1:0-40815 GCA_963574415.1 Tarsius wallacei | reverse complement strand
AGCATCATAGCTTATCCTGGTCTGTCTTAAAGGCGCTCAGAACACATACATTAATCTAGTTGGGCAAAATCATCTAACACAAAACCTATTTTATAATAAAGTGTTGAGTATTTCATGTATTTTATTGAATACAGCCCTGAGCGCCTTTAAGACAGACCAGGATAAGCTATGATGCTAGTATTTCAGATGGAGTAAATACATTTTCCACTTATATTTTCAACTTAAGATGGATCTATAAGGACACAACCCCATTATAAGTCAGGGAGCATCTGTATAAGAATTTTGAGGAAACACAAACATTCAGTTTATAATAGAGATACATGTATGTTTGTGTGTGTGTGTGCGTGTGTGTGTGTTAGTTTGAATTACAAGAATTTGCCTTTTTAGTATATCACAAATGGATGAATATCAATAATCTCATACAACTTCCACTAAATAGGCACAATTAAATATTTTATTATTATTAGCTATGATAATAACTCTTAGGACTTCCATGTTCTTTTTCCACTAAAATTGTTACAACTATTATCAACCAAATTTAAGCCTACTCAAGACCATTTAAAAATTCTATGAGAACTCAACTCTCTTAAAATCGACAGCTAGCCGGGCTCGGTGGCTCAGCCTGTAATCCCGTGATTTGGGAGGCCGAGGTGAGTGAATTGCCTGAGCTCGCGGGTTTGAGACCTGCCTGGGCAACTTGGTGAGACCTCATCTCTACAATAAATCAAAAAATTAGCCGGGTGTGGTAGCTCGCACCTGTAGTTCCAGCTTCTTGGAAGGCTGAGGCGGAAGGATCGCCGGAGCCCAGCAGGTCGAGGCTGCAGTGGCCGGGAGCAGCCACTGCACTCCAGTCTAGGTGACAGAGTGAGACTCCAACTAAAAAAAAATAAAAAATAAAATAAAATAAACGACAACAGATGCTGGCATGAATGCAAAGTAAAAGAAACACTTCTATAATGTTGATGGGAACGTGAACTAGTGCAACCTCTTTGGAAAACAGTGAGGTGATTTCTAAAAGAGCTAGACATTGACCTCACATATGACCCAGCAACCGCCTTTCTGGAAATATGCCTGGAGGATCGCATATCCTTTTACAAAAAAAATACCTGGGCAAGCAGGTTAATGCAGCAGTATTCACAATAGCAAAAACATGGAACCAACCATGCTGCCTATCAAAATTGGACTGGATTTTTAAAATGTGGTGCACATACACAATGGAATATTACACAGCCATAAAAAAGAACAAACATAGATTTCACAGCAACTTGAATGAATTTAGAATCTATCATACTCAGTGATCTATTACAGTAACTAAGAACAGAATACCATGCTCTCACTCATAAGCAGACCCTGAACTTTTACCAATACTACAAGAAAGGGATTGGAAGTAACTGCTGGGGCAGGGGGCTGGGCCGACATTATTTCAATTAGGGTACCTGATCTCAAACCAGGTAAAGTCGGGACCAAAGGAAGGCCCAAATTTTATCTGTATGAACACTTGCATACCTAATCCTGTATTGTACCCCACATCTTTAAAATAAAATTTTAAAAAAGGAAACATGAAAAAAAAAGAAAAGCTGTTTCTTCAGAAAAACATTTGCTGTGGGAGGCTTAATTTTTTTATAATGCTATATTTTATATGAACCAGTAACTATGAAACTTTCCTCCTAATATTCAAGATCCTGCTGCATGAAATAAAACCCAAAAAGAAACAAAGATTACTAAAACATAGTGCCAACATGTAAACAGCAATGTTAGAAATCACATCAATAAGAGAAATTAAAAAGTAATAAAAATTTTTATATACTTAAATTATGTAACTTGCAGACACAATACATACACAGCTTTAAAAGTAAAATAATAAAGATTGCTTTTGATAAAAAGCAAAAGTCTCTAGCCCTAATAACTCACATTTGTCCCACTCCTAGTAGAAGCACTTCATTTTTGTCACTACTTTTTGTTTTGAATATGTGTTACAAATGTCTTCAAGTCTGTTAACTGTTTTGTTGTGGTGGTGGTGGTTTTTGCTGTTATTCCATCATCAACAGGTGATCTGTGGATGTTCTGCTATGAAGATTCACCTCACCAGCACACACCTTCCCTCCTTTATTCATCGGTATTGTCATCACCAGATTTATTGCCTCAATCAGTTGTCTTTTAAGTTAAATGATGCACCTACAGTATGATTTCCCATCTGTTAGCTATATATACTATTTTTTGATGATCACTTCATAAATTGAGAATATTAGCTTTTATGTTTGTTTCTTCTTTTACTTCTTCCTAACTTCACACCAGTGGACCATTTTTTCTTGAATCTCGTGTATTCTCTGTTCTTTGTTTAATATCAAGGATCGTGTGGAGGCAAAATTTGTGAGTATTTACATGTTAAAAATGCATTTTTACTCACTCCTTACACTTGATAAGTATATATATATGCTTCTAAAGATATTTTTATTTCTCAGATTATATTATATCACTGGGATTTCAAATTACTTTAAAAAATAATAAAAATATGAAGAATGTAGGAAGCTCTTAGCCAAATAAAATCAGTAGAATCTGAGGCATATAAAATATTTTTTATCTCCTGTTGCTAGGACATATGTATATAATGGACCATAAAAGACAGAACAGAGAACAGGAATGGTGAACTGTCTTCCGTATCAAAGTCCTCCAATTGTGTGGCAACAAAGGAAGTGAAAAGTGGAGATGACTATATGTAGAAGTTAGAAATAAACATAGCAGTCTCAAGGAGATACTTCTCAACATCTTGTTCATGTCTTTCTTCTGTTTCTGAATTCCTTAACTCTTGTATATGAGTGATATAGGACCATTATAATGTCAGAATATGGAATCCATGGACAAGTGAACTAAGCGCTGAATATCAACTTAAAGCCAACAATAATTATGAAGGAAGAAAAAAAAGAGAAAAGAGAAGGAGGAATGCAAGGGAGGAAGAAAGAGTGCAAAGAAGGAAGGAAAGACAGAAGGAGGTAATGTAGGAAAAAGGAAGGAAGGCATGCCCATGCTCAAGACAAAAGCAGGCAGCACACCAAATGGGTGGTACAATACAAATTAATTCCTGCCTGTACAAGGTCTGTGAATGATTCATTACACAATTGTACAAAATAATGTGCAAAGACAAGGATATTCAGCGGTGCTCAGCCTTGAATGTACATTAGAATCTCTTGAGGAGTTTTGACCCTACCTCCAATCAATTAAATGAATCTTTGGGTGTCAGGATCAGCTACTGCTCTTTTTTTATTTTAAGCCACCAAATTGACTCTAATTTGCTGACAGGTTTGAGAACTGCTGTAGTAGGGTAGCTTTAAAAATACAAAGATTTATTAATTAATCTATTTTTTCAAATACATAGATTTAAAGGAGAAATGTGTTTTTATTATTTTAAAAGATAGCTGGTCATGCAAGTTAGATAATAATATTTTAATATTAGGAAGACAATTATTTGAAGCCAGTACAATTGAAAGAAAAAAACAGAGTGAATTGGTGAAAGGAAAGATTTTAAAATGCAAAGTAGAAAACTGAGAAAAATGAAAGAGATGTTACTGTGAAATAAAAATATGAGAGTGGACCACACAAATTTGAAAGCAGGTACAATGGATTACAATATGAGGCAGAAATAAAGAATCATTAATCTTTTTTAAATCTTGAACTTTAGCAAAACTTTAATGTACATCAGAATAGAAAGGGAGAGGAAAATTCAAAACCAATTGCAGTCTTTGTGGACTCTAACATGTTTCTAGTTTTAATGTTATTATTTCAATAAAGAAAACTAAATGTTCATAAGGGCCATGAAACTACAGTATAAAAACCTCAACATCTTGCTCTGCCCTGATAAAATTACTAGGTTGTATTGGCTACTCACAATGTGAACTGTGAATGTGTAATAGACAAATGTGCATGGTCTAGATCCTGAGAAGAGGGCATGTGTGTTGATTGATACTCATGAATTGACCCAAATAAACCCCAAGCTTTTTCTCATTGACACATAAAAAGGAAAAGTATTTTGTAATGGTGTAGTGTGTCAAATTTAGTATTACATACTCTGCTTTTAAAGTACACCCCAAAATAGATAATCTCAAAGCATTTTTAGTGAATTTACTATGATTGCAGTAAGTCCAAACTTTGTTTATATTATCTGATAATAAGCTTAAGTATTGCTATGGTTTGGATATGGTTTGTTTGCTCCCACAACAACTCGTTAAAATTTGATCCCCAGTGTGGCAGTACTGGGAGATGGTGCCTGTAGAGATGCTTTGGGATCATGAGAGTTTTGCTCTCATAGGTGGCTTGGGGCCTTTCTTGCTCTGGAGAAACTGGATTCATTCCCAAGGAATGGATTCGTTCCCAAGAGAGTAGGTTGTTATAAATCTAGAACAGCCTTCGGATTTTTCTTCTTCACCCATGTCCACTTCCCTTTTGACCTTCTCTGCCATGTTATGATGCAGCACAAAAGTCCTGCTATAAGCCATGTCATGGCTCTGAACTTTCCAACCTGCATAACCTTGAGGTAAGTCAATCTCTTTTGCTTATACAGTACCCATTCTAAGGTATTCTGTTATAGCAATACAAAACAGACAACTATTTTTTCAGTGAATTCTCCTGTCTTCTGTAGTAAATTCACTTTTATTTTTGTTTAGAATTTTACCTTTTTAAAATCAGTTTCATCTGTAACACCAATACCTGCAAATTTCAAATAATCATTATTGAAATGTTAACGATCTTAATACATTCATCTTCAATAATGCTATAAACTTTGTTCCAAACTTAAAAGCATTATTTACTTAATGACCTCTTTCTTTCTTGATTTCCCTCTCTCTCTTCCTTGCCATAAAATAGGTTCCTTGCTCTGAGGTAAGTGTGTCAAATAAATATCAATAGATCAAGGATTACAGAGGTATTGTGGGAAGGAAAGGGAAGTCTATAACTAGAATATGAATTTATTTCAACAAGAGTGTATACCTGTTCCCCCTTAGGGTAATCAGCTTGGCACCAGGTTGTTGACAATTCTTGCAACAAGATATTGCCACATCAACAGCTTAGTGTCAGTCAATGCTGCTGGCCAGTTGAGCACTTAGCAGTGGTTAGTGAGTCTGTCACCCTGGGTGATCACATGCTGCTGCACACATCTACAAGTCTCATTCCCAACTCCAGTGCTACTCTGTTGTGGATTCACATTGCCCTTAGTTAGACAGGAGCTTGCCTAACTCAACTTCAAGGACCATCCTTATCCATGGTAGTTCAACATGTCCTCCATGGTGCATTAACTCTGATGAATACTACATGAAACATAGGCGTTTTACGATTTGCTCCTACTTTCACAAATCCAGTCACATACGTATTTTCTAAGAATCTTTGGCACTGATACTCCATTCTTTTTCTTAGAGGTTGCTGAATAAATAGCCATGCCATTTGCCACTTCCCAGAAAATATGTGGATCCTTAACCTGAGTATTCCTCCCTTCCCTTTGAACAACAAAGGATACTGCTTAGAGTTTTATCAAATATAGGATTTTTGTTCAAGATTGTTCTGTGAGATCATATCTCAGTGGCATTATAATACACAATAGGTCACTTCCAGATAGTGTCAAGATATACCAGCAAATATGCAAAATAGATCCAAGCTCTTTCATCCTCCATAGATTTCTCATAACCTCATGTAGTTCAGGAGTGAGTCGAGGGAGTAGCATTTAGAGAGGAGAGGGAGGGGACATATGAGTCTAGATCATTTGTCCATTTGATTTAATTTCTGGACCTGCTCAAAACTGATCCTAAATTACTCTTCTTTTCTTTATTTGATCAGCAACTACTGTTCAGATTAATAAATAAGTGAATCTGATAAAGCTCACCTTATGATCATTATTTCCAGTCACACAATCACTTGGAGTCATAATTTGGTACTCAACCTCTGGGAGGGCACAGGAACAATATTTAAAATGGAGAATAATCTTTTGCAGTGAGGATCTGCTTTGTAGGGATACCCATTAGGATTTATCAAAAACCTCATACAAAGTCCATCTTTACATTAATATCTGTAACATCATAAGATCTGCTAGACCAAATGGATTGAATGTAAGGATAGCTCCACCAGCCATGGGGGTTTTATTGGCTTTAGACTTCTGAATAACTGTCAGTTCCAAACCTCATTCAAAGGAATATCCACTTCTGATACCAGGAGTCTGAGGAAGATCTTATCTACCAGTCAATATAGCGAAGTATGTTGCCAGAAAAAAAAAAAAAGAGTGAGGGAGAATGAAAAGCAAGTCAAGGAAAGAGGAAAAGCAGACATGAGAGACTGTTATGGCCTTACAGGACTTGTCAAAGAAAATTAAGACTAGGGTCACCATATATTTTGGTTTATCTGGGACAGTCTAGTTATACTATTGTCACATTGTAATAATTAACAATGCCCCCATCAATGCTCACTCAGTGTCCTAGCTTGCTCAAAAACTATTTGCTGTATGAAATATAAATGAGCGCACCTCAGAATTCTCCCTCAGGGGACTAAAAAAAAGGATCATTCATTTGTCTGGCTCCTTTCAGTTTTCTTACTCTCACTGGACAGAATCTGCCCACAGGGAGTTAACTCCTATAAGCACCCAGATTGTGTTTTCTGGCATCTCTGAGGATCAACTGGCAAGGGAACACCTCGGAGGCTGGTCTCCCAACCGCCCTGTCTGGCACGTGTGCAGGTGAGGCAGCTGGTCTCTGTCAGTGCTGTGCTTGGAGATCCTCAATTACTGGCTGACCGGCAGGAGCAATCACCTGGTTCCATAACTGTGGAAGCAGCATGAACAATGGCTAATATATGTCATGCTGGGAACAGAGTGAGCAGCCAAAATGTGGATGATGGGGAAAAGTGGTCACAGTCACACAGCTCAAAGTTGGCTCCAGAACTGAATTTAGTATATAATGTTTTAAATGATATTCATTACAGAGGCTTGATGTCACTCAGCGCTTTCTGACCACACATAATGGGAGACTAGGGAGAATGGATTGTAATGTAAATAGAACTCATGGAATATGTATTTTATTGAAATACAATGAAGAGATAATTATGGAGCATTAGAAAAATCTACACTTAGTATAACAAAGTAACTTATAGGAAAACTACTAGCAGATGTCATATACAAAGACAAAATAAATAATTTACTTTCTAAGACAAAAAGAAGCATGCAGGGAATAATAAAAAAGAAATGTGGAAAATAAATTAAAATAATACAATAACAAGTGGGAAATTTAAAGGGATTAAACAAGACAAACTGCCATAATTCCAACCTCTCATTCTGAAATTGCATTTCTAATCTGATCTGAACTTGAGAAACTCACATAATTGCAACATGGACAAGGGCTGGGACAGAGAAGAGGTTTGCATATCAGTGACTTCCTTTGGCTCCTAGGGCATATGACTGAATTTATATAGCTGGGTTTTAGTGAAGGACATTTCCATTGCTCCTTCTAAAAATGTAACAGACTCAATGAGGAAATGTCAGTTTTGTCCAGAAGATTTTGACTAAGTCATTTTCCCATTCTTTGCAAAAGGAAAATTTGAATATAGAAATTAACACAGAGGAGGAAATATGGTTGCTCCCACTCACCTTTCAGTAATATGCTTTACGCAGTTTAAATGATCACATCTTCCTCCAGATTTTCATTAACATGCAGTATAAGTCTCCTAAATTACAGTGATTTTTGTTTAAACCATTAAGCTTTTAATTTGAATAGTTCTAAAGTTTAGGCTTTATCCAAATACCCATGGGTCTAATGAAAACCTTAGTCATCTAAGGTAATACCAACTTAGTTTTGGAAATTGCGTTTATACTGAGCTCAGTTACTGCATTGTTGCAATGTGGTAGAAAGAAAAACTTGTGGTTGATAAAGTTACCTCCTGCTGCTGTCTGCCATTAGTAAACAATTTACTGGTTGAATTGTGCTCAGACAATCATGGCTTTATTATATGCTTCATCCACCCTAGGGGAGATAAAATATATTGCTGGGGCACCAAGCTACCAAAAAGTTCATGGGTTCATGGATTAACTCATTTTCTATTACAGAATACAATATCATTAATTAGAAACCAAGAGGGTATTTTGTTTTCAAATTAAAAAAAAAAGTCAAGTAGTCAGAATTGAGGTTTCCTCTAAATCAATGTATATAATAGTGCTTGTGTAATAAAATAAATACTTTTGTACTGAACCTTTTTTAAAAAAATTAACAAAGGAAAAGCATACATAATTTCTCCGGCACATAGCAAGTTGTCAAACAAGTCCGGTGCTTTCTTTGCTGCTTGGGAAGGTTAACAAGAGTCGCTAAGAACATCTAGCTGAGATGTTTGTGGCAATACCACAAATGTAGTCTTAATGCTTTATAGTTATATACATTCATGTGGAAATTTTCCTGCTGGCATATAATGTAAAATATGTTGCACAATTAAGCTACATAGAAAGAAATTACAAAAACCTTGAGCTGATAATGTATCTATGAATCAGAAACAATCGACTACAGTTTGTAAATAATGGCATTTCAAGTTGATTATGCTCATTCTTTAAATGTAGGGGCATGATTATAAGGTTGACTGCTATAGATGCGACAAGGGCAGTTGAAATTGAAGCACACTACTTCAGGAACAATGTATATATGAGACATTATTTTATATTCTTTTATTTTAACATTTAATTAATTGTCTTTGTTTTACTTGTATAGCAATTAATAATGCAATAAGAAATATGCTGAGAAATAGCATAACTAAATGTGGGAAATAATATATTTGTGTATTAAGTCTTGCTTATTTCTACAAGCATTAATTTACTTTATAAAAAAATCATAGAAATTTTAAAAACAGTTAAAGTTGTTTGAAAACCATTTGGAAACAGCTGTCTCTATTGGGAAAATAATACTTTTATGATGCTTTTGTGAAAATCATTGTTTGCTTCAAGTATACACTTCATTGATGAGTTCAAATAAGGGTTTAGTTTGATAAGTCTGTTGATTGCCAAGAGAACATTCTTCTTATTGAAAATAAATAAATAGTCACCTGTCAGGATGTTCTTTTTTTTTTTTCTTAAATGAGAATAGTGACAAAATTTGTACTTCATTCTTTATTATTGATTTCTCATTTTTAAACAATGGAAACACTTTATAATTATCATGTAAATATGAGATAAGTTGGTTTCATGCATGTATTTCATGAAATCAAGCACTATCTTTCAGGATAGAGGTTAGAAGTTTAATTAGTACCAAGCAGTGCATAACAATGCATACCATAAATTGCACAGTTTCAGACAGAGAAGGGTAGGGGGCTGTTATCTGAGAAGACTAACATTCTAGACTTTGATTTTGCTTTCCTTTGGGAGCCAGATGATGTGAGTAGATGGTCCTCTGCTATAAGACCACTATGAAACCATCATGGAACCAGTGACCACGACCAAAGTCGTAAGTAAAGACAGGTCTAAACTTTAAGATTTAAGATGATTGGTAAACATGAAGTGCCTAAAGCAAGTACAAATGACCCCAAAAGCATTGGACTCACTAAGCTGAGACCAGGACTGGGAAGAAAGCTATTTACAACTGTTGTCATCCAGCTTTTTGCTTCCTATCTGTTTGTCAAAGTTACTGTATAATTTAGATTCCCACCAGCAATTGAAACTTTGAAATTTCTCTGCACCCACACCATCACCTGTTATAATCTGTCTTTTTTTATTTTAACCATCTTACTGAGTGTGAAATTATATCTCACTCTGGTTTTGACTTTTCCTAATGACGTTGAACATCTTTTAATGTGTTTATTCACCCTTTTGCATATCTTCTTCAGAGAAACTTCTATTTATATCCTCTGCCCATTTTTATTGTCATATTTACCTTTTTTATTATTAAGTGTTAAAAGTTCCTTATATATTCTGAAAACAGGTCATTTATCAGATAGATAGTTTGCGAATACTGTCTTTTATTCTGTGGTTTGACTTTTCACTTTTACAAAAGTGATATTTTTTGAAGTACTAAAGTTTTTAATTGTGAAGAATTCCAGTATTTATTTCTTTTTTTAACATCACTTATTCTTTTGGTAGTGTAGCTGAGAAAGCTTTGCCTGAAGATTTAATCATATTTGTTTAACAATTTTACTGTTTTAATTCTTAAATTTAGGTGTCTGCGATCCATCTTTAGTTCATTGCTAGGTATGGGGTGAGAAAGTGTCCACCTTCATTGTTTCACACGTGAATATTCACATGTCCCAATACCATTTGTTGAAAAGATTATTTTTCTTATTGAATATTCTTAGCACCCTTGCTGAAAAATAATTTGTAATAGATTTATGAGCGTATTTCTAGGCTCTCAATTATGTCTGACTTATCTATGTGTCTATCTTTATGCCAGTTCCACACTCTCTTGATAACTGTAAAAATGTAATAAATTTTAAAATCAGAAAATGTGAATATTTCAATTTTTAAAGACTTTTTGATGATTCAGTTTTCATTACATTTTCATATGAATTTTAGAATCAACTTTTCAATTTCTGCAAAATAAAAGACAACTAAAATTTACATAGGGCCATTCGACAAGTATTGCCATCTTAACAGCATTAAGTCTTCTAATCTATAAACATAGAGTATCCTTTTTTGTATTTCTTGAATCATGTTCCTTCAGTTCTTTGGACATATTTATAATAGTTAATTTGAAGTCTTTGCTTGCTATGTTTGACATCTGGACACTGTCCAAGGCAGTTTCTGTTTCCTGCCTTTTTATTTCTGTTGTGAGTCATACATTCCTTTATTCTTTTCTTTTTGGAAAAAATAACTTATTTTTTAAAAATTGGACATTCTAGGTAGCACAGAGAGTGCCAAAAAAGTATACACATATTAAAAAAAGAAAAAATTGTAATAAAATAATAATACTCAATATATATTGATAACAAAGGATGAATGCAAGTCAAGTTTGACTACTGCAATTACACATTACTACCATGATTCAGTTCAACTTCAACCTCAGTGATTTTTTTTGGAGATTTTTTCAATGCATTTGACCATTTTATGATGGGTGATTCTTGAGTGCACCTGCCCACACAACACTGAGTGTTCAGCAGTTTTTGACCAAAAACATCCTGACCTCCATGCCCCAGCCTCCCTATTCACTCGATTTCTTCCCAAGTGACTTTGTTTGTTTGTTTTTCCAGATGAAAGTCCTTAAAAGGAAACATTTTGCCCATGTGAAAAAAAGTGGGGGAAAAATGGCAGAAGCACTAAAAAGCATCAAAATTGATGAGTTCAAAAACTATTCTGAGCAATAGAAAAAGCTTCTTGATAGGTGTATTGCATCAAATGGAGAATACTTTGAAGGTGACAAGTTTAAACATGTAAGAATAAATACACAATTTTTAATAAACAAATTTTTTGGAGGGCCCCTCTCATACACACACACACACACACACACACACACACACACACACACACACACACACATATTTATACATATGTATAAATACAGAGAAAGGGAAATTAAAAAGTAAGGTCATGTGACAGTGGAAGCTAGCAAATTGAAAATTTGCAGGACAGACAGGAAATTCATAAAAAGTTTTTGTTCAAATCATCACTGGCTAGTAGAATTCCCTCTTCTTCTGGACCCCCAAAGAATGGAATTATCTTTGGGAGGGTGGGCCCCTGGTAGCGCAGGCTTTCCCTTACTAGGTCAGTGTTCTAGGAACTCAATGGCATCAGCATACTAACAAGCGTTGTTGTGAGAGGCTGCATTCAGCCTCAGTGTGTTTTTTTGGAGATTTTTCCAACATATTTGCCCATTTTATGTTGGGTGATTTTCGAGTGCACTTGCCCACACTGCACTGAGTGTGTGACCTCTGGAGAGGTCAGTTATTATTATTGTTGTTGTTATTATTTTCTATTAAGACCCTCGACATATTGAGTGAGACCCATTCACGTTATAGAGGGTAACTTGCTTTACTCCATTTAAATGTTAGTTGCATTTAAAATATGTACTCACAGGAACAACAACTAGAATGTTTGGCCTAGCCAAGTTGATACATTTTACACACACACACATACACACACACATATAATATGTATATTCATATACAAGTGTACATATGTAAATTTTTCACCAGATGCTTTGTTCACTCATGCATTTGGCACCTTGGCAGAGATGGTTGAAACATTTGAGGACTTACTGCTTCTCCATGTCCTATATGGCTAGTTTTAACTTCTTCACAGCATGAGTGTGTTAGTAAAGTTGGGATCCTTCCATGGTATCCACCTGTCATGAACTTTGCATGAAAAAGAAAGTACAAGTGGCCAATCATCTTAAAGACTAAGCCCAGAGCCAACCCAGCATAATCTCTGCCATGTTCATTTGGTCAATAAGTCAGCTTAGATTCCAGGGCCTGGAGGAATTAACTTTACCTCTCAGTGGGAGAGTAACATGAGCACACTCTGAAAACAAGCTGCCACAGAGGTTTACTTAAAAAAGAAAAAGAAAAAGAAAGACATTAGTTCATTTCAATTAAAAGAAGAACAAAATTAATAATTCTGTTTCAACATGCAGAAAAAAATATATATGTTTAATTAGATCTTGGTGCCAGCATTTGTCAGATTAAACACATCTGACCCAGAATCTTCTTTATGCTGTCTTCACTGTCTACAGAATCTAGCCATTGATGACTTTCAGAAACAAAGTTGAAAGTTGGTGGTATCATGAATTGAAATGAGAAATGCATCTCCAATGACCACAGCATCCATTCACCTCCACCAACACATCTTTATCATTTATGGAGAACCAGATGTTTTCATTTAGATAACTCTTGACTATTTACATTTCTTAGGCCATGCATAAGATAAAATTGGCCATTTAGTTAAATAAGCCACCAGTGGGCTAAGGCAGCAGATGGTGACAGGATAGATGACTGCCATTTGCAATGTTGGTTGGCATTTCAAGAAAGCACAGGAGTAAAAACCAAACATAAAAGAGACTTTAGAGGAATCATTTTAAACAACCTCCACTGAGACATTTCCTGAACCACATTGTAAGGAATAGCAGGTTCTTTATTTCTTCGTACAAGGCAGGGCATATTATGCTTGTCATTTCAAACAGCAAGTGACAAGCCTCTTTGTATATGGAGATATATGGGTGCTGTATTTACATTTGAAAAGGGTCTTGTGAAAAGCCACAAGGTCTGTGACACCTAGTAATTGCATATTCAAGTTTTATAATTATGTACTGAAAATTTTGCTTGTAGTAAGTAAAGTAACCATGTAACCGGGTAGCCAACCAAAATGGATTGACTCTCTCTCCTACATGCACTTCCTGTTATTTATTTCCCTCAATTAATGCCTTCACATACTTGAAGAGTATAAAATTGGTTAGCTAGGTTCATTTATAAAATCCCTGGGAAATGTATTTTCTACAGTGGAACATGATTTTTTAACAATCTTTTAAGTATGAAAAAGATAGAAATTAAATAAATGTTAATATAGGCACTACCACAGATGTGGTTGAAGTTGAAATCCAGTGAAAGTGAATCATTTTGCTATACTGTATTTCTCAATTACCCATGCATCCATCATTACATAAGTTTTGACCATTTGGAGTAATTTAATTATTTCTAAAAAGCAAACAAAAAAGTGGGAGACCTTAACGTAAAACTGTTGGAGATGGGCAGATTTGTGTTTCAGTTAAGCTCTGGCATTTATTAGCTATGACATCTTGGACTAATCATCTGTCTCAGTGTCATCTGCCATGCAATGGGAATAATTATATCGCAATGTTATATGCAATGTACATAAGTCACTTATGATATTATGGATATTCATTGACTAATATTTCACTATTTGGTATAAACATTTTTCAAAATTTTTAACTTTTGGAGTATGAATATCTCTATATCCTTAATAACACTGTGATTTCTCAAGCTTGCTAATATTTATTGAAGTAATAAACAAATGATGCATGGAATGCTTTCCACTGACTTTTCAAATGTTTTTATTTCATGTTAGAAGTTGGAGATTATAAATATACAATCAGATAATATTGCTTTTGGTATAAAAGTTACACCTGATCTCAGCCACCATTTGTGCCATTTGTTTTTTCCTGTAGAGAACACTGTCTTTTAGTATGCAAATCATCCTCCATTTGTACCAGTCCACAGCCCATGTTCCATCTGTCTGTCTTACTCTGGGCCCTGGAGGCTGACCCCTGCAGGCCTCTTCAACAGTTGACTCCTGATTGGATCTGGCCAGTGGGATGCCCAGGCAGATTGGATGGCAGGAAAAGGAGGAAGACAAGGTGTTTTCCACTGGCTCTCTCTTAGCTTTTGTCATGCTCTGTGGCAGGAACTGTGCCTTTTTCTGACAAGAGACTCTTCTCCTTTAATCTGGCATTCACTGAGTTTAGATTGCACAACTTCCTCTCCTGGCCTCTTTGGACTTCAGATGATTTTCATGTGTCATAAAGTATCCGTTTTCAGTATATTTTTCAACCACAAAAGCAATATTTTTAGTAGCACTCCCCAAAAAATAATCGGCAGGCTTATTTGGCTTGTGGATTGTAGTTTGTTAATCCTTGAATCAGAATTTTAAAAAGGATAACATATAAGATCCCACGAGTTCACAATAATTTGTTAGAGAGTAAACTAAACAAGAAAATAAAAGAGAAAGAAAAAATTAAAAACTCTTCTTTATAGGAGAATATCTGTTAAAAAATATTCAGAGAAGTATTAAAATAGGAAATTACAATGCCAACTCCTTGTCTTAATTTATTAGTTCTACCATAACTAAATGCCAGAAACTAGATGGCTTATAAACAACATAACTTTATTTCTCACTGTTCTAGAGGTTGGAAAGTTTAAGATCAAAGCTCTGGCAGATTTGGTGTCTGGTGATGCCCCATTTTCTGGTTCTCCCTGTGTCCTCACATAGTAGAAGAGAAAATTGAGCTCCCTTAAGCTTATTTTATAAGAGCACTAATCCAATTCACGAAAGTTTTACCCTCAACTAATCTCTTCGAAAAGGCCAGGTCTATTCGTATCATCACCTTAATGGACAGGAATTTAACATATGAGTTTGTGAAGCAATCAATATTTTTACCTAGCACAAAAAACGAGCATTGTCATAAGCATTCAGACCACAGCACCCCCAAATTAATAACTGAGTATTAAGAACCATCATTGAATGTCAAACCTACTTATACAATATATTATTATCATCTCAAATATCACCCACAATATTACTTATAGTTATAAAAGGATAAATTTGCTTTAAAATAGAGAGATTTGGTGATTAACCAGGTGATCAAACTTAGTATCGGCAGTAGCAGACAACCTGATATTATTTACTTTGTAATGAGAATAAGCAAAATCACCTGCAAAATATCCCTACCCCCAAAAAAAAGTTTAACAAAAGTTAATAATCATGTGGAAACCATTAAGGAAAAAAAAACCTACCTTAGAATATTTTTAAAGTATTTGTAATGAAATGACAAAAAATATATAGAAAGATTCTTTCAGATTTCTAGATTAAGGGAAAATGAAAGACATGACAACAAAATTCAATTCATGAACATTTATTGGATTTGACTTGAAAATTAAAAGATATAGGTAATTTGGGGGAAATATGAATGCATTTAAATATGGACTATTATTAGATAATACTCTTAAATTATGTATCTTGGATATTATAAAGATATTTTCATCATGTAAATAAAGTTTTTGTCCTAAGTCAATACTTCATGAACTATTTATTTAAGCATTCAATGCCAAAACATCTCCAAACTGCTTTTAAATGGTTCAACAACAAAATAGCATGAGAGAGATGGAATAAGATGTGAATATGTTAATCATTCAAAAATTAAATAAGAAACAGATATCCTTTTATAATATTAAACCTACAACAAAAATAAATTGTGTGACTTCATTTTAATTTTGCTTCTTACTTGCCAAGTGATCTGAAAAATATTACAAGTAATAATTGTATCCTTTCATTGATCAGTATTATGCTATTTAATTTCTTAATCCACTTGAATGTTTTATGTTGAAAATATATTGTTAAAATATTTCACTGAAATACATTTTCACTAAAAATATTTCACTGAAAAATATTTTACAAATATTAACATTTCAATTCATGACAATTTAGTTAAAAAGTCAACTCATTATTATAGTTTATAAAAGACTGGTTATATATCTATTTTTAATTATCAAGCAATAATATCCCACTGAAAAATTAATCCTTATCTTTAATTTCTATTTTTTATTATTCTTGTGTCATTTTTCTCAAACTTGTTCTTCTGTGGAATTAGCCATACATATTTATTATTATATAACATCTATAGTCCAGAAACACAAAGAAAAATGTGAAAGAGCATGTTTCATTATTGACACAAGGTATTGACAATGGTCAAATTCAAATTTGAACTTAGTTTTAATTATTTTCCTGAGCATCAGAGCATAATATATTCACTTCATAGAAGTGTTTTTTGTTTGTTTTTAGACTACAGTGTTTCACTTCTGGCTGCGCCACATCGAGCTTGTGACCTTGAGCAAGTTGCCAAACCTACAAAAGGATTATAACACAATCCTTATACTCAGAGTAACCCTGGTAGTTTCTGAACATTAAGTAACACTAATACATATAAATCACTTCCCGCTGCATTTTGTACATAGTAAGCACTCCCTTAATTTTAAATTGTTACTGACATACTTACCAATCAAGTATCTGATTTTATTATTTACATAAAACCTGCTATGTTCAAAGCACTACGCAGAGAATGAGAATACAATGGTGAGCAATACAGAAAGCCCTCGATCATCATAGAGTTTACAGTAAAATTCGGAGGACAGACAGTCAAACACAGAATTATAATTAAAGTACTATAACCTAGTATTGTAGGGTGAAATAAAATTTTGCAGCAGAGGCATCAAACCTAACCTAAAAGAGTCAAGAAAAACATCAATGTCAAGTATGTTATCAAGGGTATCTGAAAGACCAGTGAAGGTGAAGGCATTACCCAAACATAAAAGAAATAAATGCTCTTGGAAAGAGTAAAACATGACTATATTCATAACAAGGCACTTTTTCAAATAATTTGAAAAGTTCAGAAAACCAGGGACATATGATATAATTAGAGAAAAGGTAGTGAATATGTCTGGCCCAGTTTTAACATCTTAAGGCTAAATTATAATTTTCCACCTCTGCTGTAATATATAGAATCCATACATGACTAAGAAAGGAAAGTTTAAATATTATAATAGAAATGCAGAGCATTTCACTTTAAAAGAATCAGTGAGATCATTATGATTTCGATAATACAATATAACAATTTTGAATTAATGATGGAAAAATGGTATGGTCATTATCCTTTTATCTAAAATAATCCTCTCTCAATCATTTTGCACTATCAAACTTTAAATTCTTTCCCCTCTCTTTTTTTTTCCTTTAATCTCAGCTTCCTTAAGTTTAGCAATTTAGTTAATTATTTTATTTCCAGAGACTAACTGGAGGCACTCAGTGCATACTTAGTTATTAAATAAGTGAATAAATGACTCCCTTTAAGTTAATCTCAACAGTAATAATAATATAAACTCATAAGACTCTAGAGTTTATAGCTTAACAAGTATGATTATTGAATGTTACATAAACATTATACATCATTTTAATATGTCATGCATGATGACTGAGTATAAGAATGGTTTTCAGCTTCGCCATACAATTTTAAGACAAAGACCTTTTAATAAGACACATGTGTCATTCATGTACTACAAGGACTGGCCATAATACAGTCATGTATGAAATTGACAAGGTTGTCTAAGATTTAAATATGTATGTTCACAGATCTATGGATAGATAAAAGATAGTGCAAGGACTTTCATTTATTTATATTTTTAGAGACCTCTTCTGAAACATCACATGATCAGGAAAAGTCTATATATGCTTTTGCCTAGAGTTGCTCTTTAAGGAAGGAACGCAACCTGAGAGCCAACCAGCAGAGACACATATGATAAAGGACTCAGAACATGTGGACACTACTGAAATTTGAGACAGTAAATAAGTAATGTCCAAAGAGAAAACCTCACTTGAGAGATGAGACTTATTAATGAAATGCCTGATAATATAGAGTAGAAAACTGAATATCATTATTAATACAAATAATGATAGTGCATCTTAAGCAACTATACTTCATTAGTCAGAAATCATATATAATTCCATCAACAAATTTCTAAAGATTACTAAATTATCTATATTCAGGCATAATTCAACTATTTCATAATTTGCAGTATTTAAAGTAAAGCTACTACCTGTAAATTCAGTTAATTTCCAAAAATCAGCCTAGAAAATGAATGCAGGCAATAATAAAAGACATGTGAAAATGGTCAGCAGATATTTAAAAGTACATAACCCTCATATCCATTTGTTCATCACCGTTTGTGATTTGCCATTACTGAACACCCACTTTGTACTACTCACTGAGCTAGACAAATCCCACAACTAGGAATCTACCCAAAGGAAAATAAACCAAATATAAAAGAAATTCCTGTACTCATGTGTTCATTGCAGCACTATTCACAATAGTAAAATCATGGAACCAACTTAAGTACTCCCAACAATTGATTGGATAAAGAAAATGTGGTGTATATACACCATGGAATACTACACAGCCATTAAAAAAAAGTGATCCCGTCCTTTGCAGCAACACAAATGGAGTTGGAAATCATCATCCTAAGTAAACTGACTCAGAAGAAGAAAACGAAACAAAACTGAAAACTGCATGTTTTCACTTATCTGTGGGAGCTAAATGTTTACAAAGCTGGAAATAAATAGACACTGAGGACTCCAATAAAGAGGAGGAGGGAGAGTGGTTAGGGTTCAGAAATTACCTATGGGATACAATATTCACTATCTGGGAAATGGGCTACCTGAGACCCAGTACCCACCACCACACAATATGTTCATGTAACAAGCATATGCATGTGTACCCCTAAAATCTAAAATAAAGATAAAAAAATAAGGGAAAATAGCTAGCAGTTCTTTAGTAATTACTATATGCCCAGTCTTTAGATACTTTGCAGGTACTATTTTTAATCTCTTCAATAACGATTGCCAAACTATTCACAATAGCAAAAATATGGAACCAACACTGTTGCCCACTGAAAATGGACTGGATAAAGAAAATGAAGTCCATGTACACAATGGAATGTTACTCAGTCATAAGGAAGAACAAAATCATGGCCTTCTCATCAACTTGGAAACAGCTAGGGACCATTATACTAAGTGAACTATCACAGAAATTGAACTGAATACCACATGTTCTTGTTCATAAGTAGGCCCTGATCACTAGTCACACTAGCAAAAGGGTGAGATGGGCAGTTGTAGGGCACTGCTGGGGAGGGAAGGAGGTAGAAATGTGGGGGGCATGTGACAATACAAAGAGTACCTGGTCCACTACCAAGGGGAGAGGGTCAGCTAGAAGCCCAAACTTCACCTGCATCAGTCTATTTAAATAGCAAATCCTCATTTTACTCCACAACTCTATAATAAATAAATTATAAAATTACAAAGACCTTATGCAGTATATACTATTATTTTTCATATTTTACAGGTAAGAAAATTAAGAAATAATTTATATAAGTACCTTGCCTTTTGATTATGCTGGACGTAGGCAGGAACGCCTGGTTTCCCATCCTGGTGTTTGGATCACAAGAGTTTCCACTCTTAAACAGCACTGCACACTGATCTTCAAAAATATGTTAATAAGCAATTATGACACCAATTTATCTGTGTTATGATAGAACTAATCATGGGAGGAGTGGTGGCACAGAAAAAAATGTTAATTTATGAGCAGGGCACCATGACTCACACCTGCAATCCCAACACTTTGGGAGACTGAGGTGAGAGGATTCCTTGAGGCGAGAGGATTCCTTAAGCCCAGACATTAGAGGACAGTCTAGGCAACGTAGGGAGATCACTAGAAAAACAAAAACCAAAAAAACAATCGTGGTGGCATATGCATGTTGTCCCAGCTACTCAGAGGCCTGAGCCCAGGAGGTCAAGGCTCAGGTAGGCTACTATCTGTGATTTGTCACTGCACTCTATCCTGGGAGTCAGAGTGAGATTCTGAATCCAAAAAAAAAAAAAAGTTTACTTAATGTCAATAAAAGATGAGGAAGGGTGTTGTCTAGCTTCCTGTAAAAAGATTAGGTCACTGTAAACCAAATGATACAAGGGGTGTCAGGATAGGATGGTGGAGGAACATTTCAGTTTAATGACAGAATTTCTGTGAAGGCTTAAAAGCAAGGATGGATTTGACACATTTAGGTAAAAAGAGTAGCTCTATTAACTCCAAGGCAATAGGACAAGAGATGCTCTCTGAGCAGGGTTGGGCCAGGCTGGTCTGGTCACAAATGGACTACATTTGCCAGGGGAAGGCTGACTTCTTCTTAGGGGTTGGAAGTTTCCGGCAAAAAAGAAATGATGCCACATTTGGATTTCAGGAAGAAAAAAAATACATCAGAATGGATTAGAGTGACCAAAATTAAAGACAGAAACATTGTAAATTGTGGCAGGAATCCAGGGGGAAAATATTCAAGCAATGATAAGGGAAATTAAAGTGAAGATATGAACTAACTAATTTGGGTATTAAAGATGTAAATATGATAGGTCTTGGGATCAACATGAGGTGAGAGGAAAGAGAGGGAGGGAAAGGATGCAGATTTCTGACATGGGAAGGACATGCATGGAATTTTCTTCATGAATGTTTAGGGTTCAGAAGGAAGGGCAAGTTTGGGAGAAAGAGATGGTTGGCAAAGTGTGAGGGAAAGAGGAGATGTCAGTTTTTTTGCTTGCATCATTCGTCCATGAGAATTCTGGATGAATATATACAGGAATTGTATCTTAATGTGCTTAGGGTATGTGCAACATGCCAAAGCAATGGTTAATTCAGACAAAAGCAGTGAAAAAAAATCAATTAAATATAAAGTGATTAAAATAGTCACTTTAATCACTTTAAGTGAAAAAAAATCAGTTAACATAATTATAGGTTAAATAATTGTCACTATATTTTGCCATGAACTTCATATTGTGATTAATTTTTAAAAGTATTTTGACATGTTATGCCTATAGCTCAGAATTCTCTGTGTCTATGCAAAATAATTTTGGACTGGGATTTAAACACTATTAAGTATTGCCATTTCTGTATTGTAGTAAGAAAAATAAGCAGCTAAAGACGTATCTTTGCACTGAGGATGTTTTAATAAAACAACGTGTTGGTTTTCATAAGCTATAATACTTAACAAATATACAGAGCTTGAGTTTTTACAAAACATATTCAGATATGACTAGTTAATGTTTAAAATGATCTTTTGAGAAAAGTATTGTTGCAACCCACTTTGTAAGTGACAAAACTACTTTCTACAATTTTATATTTTTTTTTCGCCAAAGTTAATTAGCTGATAAGTAGAAAGTAAGACCATTATTTCAGTCTAAGCATTTAGATCATAAATTCTATTTTCTTTTTCTATAATACCTACATGCAGCTTTAAAGTATTTGGTAGTAGAACTTTCAATTCAGGACATTTTCTTGTGAAAACTAAAATAATGATAAGGTACTAAACTGTAAAATAACCCTATGATAGCAAAGAAAGTTAGAAATCAGCCACATGAAAGATAGAGATGTTAATGCATTTATGAAAGACAAAACTGTATAGAAATTTGGAATTAATGGCTTATAGTAATGACAGCACTGCGTATAATCCAACCTGAAGTCCTCAATGCCTACCGTCATGATGGGACGTCAGAAGGTTCCTAGATTTAAGTCTCCAGAGTTAGAGGGAGTGACTGAAATATGGCTGAAAAAGGGGAACTAACTAGAGGTTTACCCATAAAAATGGTCTTCACTCATCATTTCAAAATGTTCAAAAGGAATGTAGAGACAAAATGAAGAAGTTAAATTTAGGGCTATAGAGCATGATTTAAATATTCTCAATCTAGAAAATGTGAAAGCAAATTCATGCAGCTAAAGATGGACAGTCAAAAAAAGATAGGTAGATGTAAAAAGTGGGGGCAAAAATACTTCTTGTATAGTGTTAATTCACTGATAAATTGAGGGTTAAGTAAAAGGTTAAGTTAAAAGGTAAAAAACAGAAGTAAAAAAATATAATCCAAAATTAGAAAGAAGCAAGAAAGTTGGAGGACAATAATATAAATAAGAAAAACGTCTGTGTTTCAAAATTGAGAAGGGATATGCACTGTTAAGAGTTACTACATTGAAATATTAATGCTTTTGTGTATTATTTAAAATTGCTGAAGTAGCAACCAGGAGAATTAAGACAGGAGAAAATGGAAAAGCGTAACCTTTGTGAATGAAAACAGTGTAGGCACAAGAAAACAGGAAACCACTGCTGTTTATGTAAAAATGTATTTCAGATAATAATATTCCATAATGTTGTATGATTTTTCTATGTTCTTTATTGATTTTGATGAAAACAAAGACAGCAGCATCTTAAAAAGCAAAGCATGTTGTCTTCCATATGCTTTTCTCCATTTTTGTCTTATGACAATATCTATTGTTTTCTAACTTTGAAAGATAGCATTTTTATTAAAAGCATAATGTAGTTTAAGATTTTTAAAGAGTTTTAACCTATTAGAGTCAGAAAACAAAATCAACAGTTTAGATTTATTTTCTTTGTTCAGTGATCTTTATGTATCTAAGTAATCTTTGACCTCATCACATTGCATAATGTCCTTTGTGTGTCTTTCTTATATTCTTTTACTGGCAAATGCAGAAGAAGCCAAGGTAATTAAAATAAACAGAAAAGGAGAAGCAAACAAAAGCAGCAGCTGAGATCAAGTTACCCATAGGGGTTGGAAGGATTCTTCTGCCAAGAGTGGACTGGTCCAGTGCCAGCCCTCAGACCTCAAAGACTGACAGTTTACTTGCAAAATCAAAACAATTAGAAAAATAGTCTAAGCTAATGAATTTAGAAGTATGGTTTGTTTCAGAATTTGTCTTTCCTTCTTCATTTTTAAAAATGTTTATTAGATTGGAATAGTTGCTTTAGACCAAGAAAGAAAGACTCAACACATACAGTCATATTTATTCAGCAAGCATTCATTTAATATCTATGGCGTGCCAAGCACTCTATCAGGCACTTAGCATACCCCAATGAACAAAGCAGGTAAAGATCCTACCCCTTTTAAATGAATTAGAAATAACCAAAACTGTTTTAATGTTATTTGAATATAGAGTCAATTGTTAAAGTCCAATTGTTATGTCTTTGTTGGATTTATTCACTGACAATTACTAAACTGCACCGGTTTAATATAGAACAAAGAATTAACATTGTTAAAAAGGCATAAACCACAATTAACAACACTGAAGTATAACAGTAGCATGCCACTCTCAAAATATTGGAAATGAAACTATGACCTGATGTTAATAGAACAGCTACAACTTGTTATTCAACTTAAGAATAGAAGAAGAAGAGAATATACTAACAATTTATCAATATAGTAAATTGAGCAACCATCTAGTTATGAAGAAATATGTAGTAAAACAGCAATTAGATGGTAACATTTATGAATTTATAAGTTTGAACTTACTTAACAAATTCATCTCTGTTATACAATGTCAGACATTATTTTAAACTATTTACCTATACTATTACATTAATTCTCATGACATTCTGATGACGGGGTAATAATTTACATCCCCACTTTACAGATAAGACCATTTAAATGCAGAACTTAAAAAACTTAATGAATACACACATCTAGTAAATGACTGAGCTGAGATTTGAACCAGGTAGTTTAGCTCTAATATGCTTTTGACCATACCATTCTTGGAAAAAGTAAGCTCTGACACATTGTTTTTAGTAGTAGACAATTGCTACAAGCTTTTAAAAGGAGTATTATAGTATATATTAAAATTTAAAATGCGCACATCTTTTGATTCAGAAATATTAGAATTTGAGGGAGCTTGTTTTTTTCTACTGAAGTAATAAACCAAATATGAGGATGTTTATACAACATTGAATGTAATGGCAAAAAATAAAAATAAAAATGAATAACTACGCATGCATATTCACCCTATCTCAGATATAAGCAGAATGATTAATAACTCGTAAAGTTTGAAAAAATTATGGATTTATTCTGGAGAACTATGAATCAATTAAAATAAAGCAGTTTGATATAAATGTGCACCCTAAGGGATCACTAACAGTATATGATTCAGGGCAAAAAAAAAGTAAATAAGACACTACATAGTAATATTGATTCTAATCTCTTTTTCATAGAAGAAAAACACTATCTGTGCCTATATGTTTTTGCTATGCATGATCACAGGTAAGACACATGTGACAATGCACACCACACTGCTATCATTGATTATTTGCAGGTCTAAGATTGAAGAAAAGGGTAAATATCAATAACAATAATGGCTAAAGTGCTCTGAGCACTTAGTATACCAGGATGATTAATAAAGATAAAGACAATAATAGTGAATTAAAGACAAGAAAGACAAGCAACAGAAAGCATACAGAAGATTAACAAATATAAAAGTAGCTCCTTTAGAAAAGATAATAAAACAGAATAATCTGTGCCAAAGCTAATTAGAAAAAGATAATCACAAATAAGTACAATATGGAATAGATTAGGAAAATAAATCCAGACTGATGGCAATCATAAAAGTATAAAAATATTTTATAATAATTTGTGCAACATTAATTATTAATGAATTTTAAAGTTTATATAAAAAAGTCTATACATACAATCTAAAAATTATATTGAGAACTTTCCTCAAAATAACTCAAGTCCAGATAGTTTTACAAGTGTGTACTATTAAATGTTTAAGAGACAAGTAGTATCTATCTGTTTCTTTTATAAGTTACTCCTGAAGAGCCAGGGAAAGTTGCCCATCAAATTTTAGAAATATTATATAAACTTAATTCCAGATTAGGTGTCATAATTCAAATATGAATTTATAAATATTAATAAATGATCATATAATTTATACTAAATCCAGCCATTATTTTCTATAGATGTGCATTATAATAAAATATTTTTGCATCAGAAAATATATTTATAATAACCAACATTATTAATGCTAAAGAGAAACTTACATAGATATCTTAACAAGTTCAAAACTTAATTTGATAATATTCAACACCTACTATAACTACCAAAAAAATTCTCTCACATAATTTGGAAATTTAGGGAAATTTCTCAACTTGACAAAAGCTACCTGTAAACAAATATACAAAAATGCTTTCTAGAAAACATTATATCATTTTTTTCATTAAGATCAAGAATGATATTTATATATCTAATAATCCAGGGATTGCTAAACACAATATTGAAATTCCAGCCTACACAATAAAATCACCATGAGTAGTAAGTGATGGAAGAATTATTTGGATCGGAAGGGAAGAGGGGAATTACTATATAATCAAGTAATGACATCGAACTTAGTAACCACAATGGGTCATTTTATTCCAAGTCAGGACTCCTATTATGAGTCTGCTAAAGATTCCTGTCCCTATCCTTGACTACTTTCTCTTATGGGTCTATTCTAAATGCCTAATGGGCACGGATGCTCCAAAGCCTCCATGTCTCAACCCAAGTCTCTTCCATATTTCCTAGCTGAGTCAATGGCACCATTCCTGTCTATCTTTGTAACTCAAAATGGAAAGCTGAAACTCATTCTGGATGGGTCCTTTTCTCACAGGTCCACATCCAATCAAATTACCTGTTTATCTGCAATCTCTCTCTTTCTACTTCTAATGTTATTACTTTAACTTGGAAAATTAGAGAGTAAAATACTTGTGACATAGCAATAATTTAATTGTTAGAGGTTAAAGAGAAAACAAAGTACACTAAATAAGTAGTTTATGTTGTTAGGGTTAAAACATGAATTAGTATGGATAAAGAAAAGGAATGTCAGAATTGATTCTTCCATTCCAGGTGTTAACTTAGGAAATTAGAACTCAACAGAGATTTTACCAGAGCATTAAAGTGCTATATTAATGTTGCATGTAAATCTATTTCATGGTACCTTATTGTGTCAATACAAACTTTCAATATCTCATTAACAGTATGTGATAAAATGAAAATAGGTATTTAAAATTTAACTATATATTTAATATTTTATTTAGTATTTTTATGTTTAATATTTAATTTTCAGTTGAATAGTGTGGTGGAGGGTTATTTTAAATGACACAACAAAATAACAATGCATTTTTAAAAGGAAAGTAATAAAAAGATGATGCAGATGACTATACTTCCTGCTCAAAAATCAAAGGAATCAAGTTGGCCCATTGCCCAATATTGTACTTGACCCGTTCTTCAACTGCAACAATTCTCTGAAATGCATATTTACATGTATTTTCATATGGCCTTCCCTTCTTTTGGACTATCTTATCTTTTTCTATGCTTTATTATGATGAAATTTTTTTCTTCTCCCCTTCCCTTGTGCTTCCTCTTGCTCTTTTTCCTCCTCTTCCTCTCCTCATTAATATCACATAATCGTTTTACAAATCCAATCACAGAAGAGCAATCCCTGTGAGTTCTCTACACATATAGTTACACATATAGAAATCTTACTCAGCTAAGATAACTCCTCTTTGCAAGTGTTTGCTTGTGGATCACTTTATATTCTCAGAAATAAATCAATGAATATGTAACATACATAATATATATGACAAGTGAAAATATGAAGAAAAATTAAAAAGCAAGTGGAGATATGGATTGTTGGCTTTTGTGTGGGAAAAGATCTCACAATATAAATATGATGTCACTTCATAGCTGTTAGAATGACTATTAATAAAACAAAGATGGGTGGTGGTGAGAATGAAGAGAAAAGGGAACACTTGCACATTGTTGGTGGGAATGCAAAATGGTATAGACTCTATGGAAAACAATATGGAAATTCCTCAAAAACTTAAAAACTATAGCTATCATAAACCCCAGCAATTCTAATTTTGGGTATATTTTCAAAAGAAATGAAACTAAGATTTCAAAGAGATCCACACTTTAATGCTTAGTACATTATTCACAAGAGTCAAGATATGAAACAGCCTAAATATTCAACAGCAATGAAGGAATAAAGAAAACATGGTATATATGTGCAGTGGAATAGTATTTAGCTTTAATAAAGAAGGAAATCTTGCCATTTGCAATGACAATAAACTTGGGACATTGTGCTAAATAAAATAAGCCAGACACATGATAAATACCGCATGAAACCACATAGAGGCAGAACCTAAAATAATCAAACTCATAGAATAAGGAAGTAGAATGATGGTAACCAGGGACTGGGGGGAGGGAAGACAAGGAGGTATTAGTCAAGAGTATAAAGTTACACAAAATAGGTTAAGTCATAGAGATCCACTGTACAGCCTGGTACCTATAGTTAACAGTACTGCACCGTAACAACACTTAACAAAAATTGCTGTGCAGATAAATCTTATGCTGACTATTCTTGTCACAAAATAACAATAATAAAATAATAAGAAAGAAGGTGAGAGGAAACTTTTGGAGATGATAGATATGTTTATGACATTGATTATGATGATGGTTTTATGGTTATAAACTTATCTCCAAACTCACCTAGTTTTACACATTGAATATACAAAGTTTTCTGTATATCAATCAGACCTCAATGTCTCTTTTTAATCAACAAATAAGTCAGCCTGGAAAGGCTTCACAAAGAAGGTGGAATTTGAGATATAATTATTGGGGTTTTTTTTAATCTCCATTCTAAATTAAGTTAGCATAAATTATAACTTATTTTTGAATCACTAAGTATGAGTTGTTATTCAAAAGAACTGATGCTCGAGCAAAGGTAATTTTGACTTCAGTATATTTAGAATCCTAATTCCATGGATCTGATTAGAAATTTTTTTTGGAATCACAAACTTAAAATATTTTCCAGGCAAAATAAATTTAGTTTGAATAGATCAAAACTCTATACTAACTCTTAAATAAATCCTCAGATTTTTTAAGGCACTATGTTTAATTTGTTTGGCCTCGTTATTAGCTAACAAGGTTTAATAGTAAAATGATTTTGACAACTCCCAAGAAAACATAGGCTTACAAAGTGTCCACAGGGATGCTTGATGCCCAAGATCATTATATTCGTCAACATAAAAATCAGCCCCAATGTTTGTTTAATTATTAAATAAATTAGCTAGCAGCACAGAGAAAACTCAAGGCAACCAGCAATTTATTTTGAATTCTTT
This sequence comes from Tarsius wallacei, assembly GCA_963574415.1. NCBI lineage: Eukaryota > Metazoa > Chordata > Mammalia > Primates > Tarsiidae > Tarsius > Tarsius wallacei. The sequence continues at coordinate 12,576 of CAUYQG010033453.1, read as the reverse complement.
ACACTTAGTAGATTTGAGTTTAATGTAATGAATGGGCAGAGACCATCTTATAGAATTATTCAGGCTAGTTTTATATCTCATCATATTGAATTTGAAATCCCAGCATACACTCAGTTTATCTCTAAGATTTTTGTAATAGCCACTTCTCATTTCAAATATTGCCTACTGCTCTAGGATATTAAATTGAGTAAAATAATCCCAATTGCCCCTATGTTTATCCACAATCAGGTTGTTGGGGGAGGAGAATAGTTGAATGACTACCCTAGAAAACATAACTATTTCATGTTGAATGGCTACCCTTAAAAATATAACCATTTCGCTACTGAGTAGAAAGGAAATTAAAACGAATTGTCTTGCACAGCTACATAAGGTGCCATGGTTTCCTATGGAAACCAAAATACTGTGTTTGAGAATGTAAATTTGATATTAGAGTGAGCTCTGGGGAACTCTTGCTTCATTACTCATTTATACAATATTGGTCAAATTATATAAATTATTTTTGCGTCTTTATCTGTAACATTGATATGATAATGGTAATTACTACACGGGGTTGCAGAGAGGAACCTAGGAGCTACATGGTAAAGCTTGACTCAAAGTGAGCACTACACGAATGTTACCCTGCCTCCCCTACTGTCCCTGCTCCTCTTTTTCTTCCTTCCTCTCCCTTTTCTTCCCCTCATCTTCCTCTTCCTTTTCTCTGTTGTCCTCCCTCTCTTTCTCTCTCCTTTTTTTCTTCTCCCCTTCTTTCATGCTTCCTCTTGCTCCTCTTCCTCTCCTGGTTACCATCATATAATCATTTTAAAGACCCACTCACAGAAGAGTAACCCCTGTGAGTTCTCTACACATATAGATGACTTTGTAGCTGTCGTCTCTTCTTGTTTGTTCCCAAGATAATACAAGATATAGAATGTTCAGAAATAGACATCGCAACTATTCTAATAAATCACCCATGTAAGCTGAGCTTCTGATCAAGTGCCTCTAACTGCTGAAGCAGTGGAAGTATTTCATCACTAGTTTTCAGAAACTTCGATTTTCCAAATTGCACTATTTCTCTCACGTTTCTAGAATGTGAGACTATCAACCCAGATTTGTTTTTTGTTTTTCTTTAAATTTGCAGAAGCAAGTCACTTTATAATATTTAGTGAGAGAAATGTTCTATTTTTCTTTTAATTTTGAGAAACAGGAGACATGCCCCTATTAATAAGAAAAAAGAAAAAAAAGCCTGAGAAATTGGACAAGGCCTCTAGTACATTTTTATTTCTAAAGGGGTCATACTTTAAACAAAGCAGTTTCATGACTAAATAGAACAGAAGTAACATGACATAAATACCTTAGAATAAGGCAGAAAAATATGACCTTCCTTACAAAACTATGACATGAGAGCCTTTGTAATTCAGAGGTGGAGGTTGGGGTCACCAGAATAAGAGGCCTGGTCCCACACCTGGCTCCACCCTCAGCTCACCTCACTCAAGGTCATGGCCCTTCTCAGTCTCTCCTGTCTAGTCACATAAAGATAGATTGGGACAAAGATCTAAACTAAAATGCTGACAGCAGACAGAATTGTATTTACACATGTGATAACAGATATAAAATAACATGGAGTGGTCAGGCCTAGGAATTGGAAACTATATCCTCCTTGTTAAAGGTATTCAAATAAAAAAGCAAAAACCAATGTGAACACCAATAAAATATGGGCCACATCTGCCAGATAAATAAGAGAAAAGGAGAGCTCAGGAAGTAAATTTTTTAAAAAACTCTCTATAAAACTATTTACCAAGCTTTTATTACAGATATAATTTTTTAGCAATCTTTTTACTTTGTTGCATTAGGGCCAATGTCTGTATACTGTAATTCAGTTATCTGTTGTTATTGAATTGTTTACCAAAATATCTACAAAGTTAGCATCTGTTAAATAGGATATATGTCTAAACCTGTATATATTAATCTATATCTATGTCTATACCTCAATATTTATATATGTATGTATGTGTATGTAACCCTAGAGTTTGTTTCACCAGTCAACTGTATAGGGATTTTGGAAACAGGTAAAATTAATTTTCTATCTTTGAAATTATCATTATAGTTAAATTATATATTATTAGTTTTATAACACTTTATATTTTAGATAATATACTAATCCGAGACTCACTTAATCTTATATTTAATTTTTCTACTCAATACTAAACTATATTGTCAATAACTATATTATTTGAAATCAATATTAATACTAATTATACCACTATTATATGCCAGTAGTCATTTGTCCATATTGGCAACATGGGAATCGAGTAAGCGAGAAATCTATTTTCAACTCATGAGAAATCAAGAAAGAATACTGAGTTATGCTGCATGGGTTAACTCTGACATAAAAGTACAAAGTCATTACCTGTCCTCTCTTGTTTTCTTTTTTTTTTTTTTTTTGAGTTGGAGTCTCACTCTGTCACCCAGGCTGGAGTGCAGTGGCCGCTCCCGGCCACCGCAGCCTCGACCTGCTGGGCTCCGGCGATCCTTCCGCCTCAGCCTTCCTAGCAGCTGGAACTACAGGCACGCGCTACCACGCCCAGCTAATTTTTTGATTTATTGTAGAGATGAGGTCTTGCTTGCCCAGGCGGGTCTTGAACCCGCGGGCTCAGGCAATCCACTCCCCTCAGCCTCCCAAGGCGTGGGATTACAGGCTGAGCCACTGAGCCCGGCTCTCTCTTGTTTTCTTTTCATTAGTAGTTCTTTTTTTTTTTTTTTAATTCTGAATTTCTCCTCTCTCACTTACTCTGAGTTTCCATTAGGAGCTCCTCCTAACAGATCTTCATAGTAGAAACTCACAGGATATTTATGGAAGATCATTATCATCTAATTTACACTTTCCTAAAGTGTAACAATGATACGTGAACATGTTTTAATAGAGAATCTATGAAAAAACATAGAAAGCTATCTCTCCTTTTGTATTTTTTTCTTTCTTTGGCAAGATAAAAAAATACAATATGAATAATCACTGAAATACTTAAGAATATAGCCCCATTTGAATATCATGAAACCTGCTTTTCTGAATAACAGATCTCCAGTCAAAATGAACACTAATTTTATGTAAAATTGGGTATTTTCTCCTTTCAAGATTTTGCATATGCAATTATTTCCAAATGAAATGACTTTTCCCTTAACCTAATTTTTTTCTCCATAACTGTATTCAAATACCCTATTTCCAAAACAAAACAACAACAGCAACAAACTGTTTTGCTATTTACCCTAAATTGTATTACTCACTGTCGTCTCAGTACTTTTAATACTCCTTCTTACCTGTTTACACTGGAAGTAAATTAAAATTCAAGCACTCAATAAATATTTGTTGGAAGAATGAATGAAAGAATGCAAGATGTTTTGTGTGTATATAATTATATACTATCTTATTTTTCCCTCAAGAGGATAATTTCCTTACATTGTTGCTTTCTAAACTGATTGTAATGAATTTATAAGCCACATGGCTTTGTTTAGCACCAAATGGCAAAGCTACCTCCTTCTCTTCTACCAGATGCCTCCCAGAGTCACTTCCCTGTTAACAGACGCAACAGGAATCTGAAATCTGTTAAACTATGAAGCTCAGGAAAATTATCTCAATTTGCTACACCAGTGAGAGTTGACAGATTGCAGGGCAATAAAATCAATTTAACATGTAGCTTCAAAATATATGCCTCCTTAATGAAAACATTACAGTCAAGATTTTGTAGTTATATTGGAATTCCTTAAATGGAGGTATTCATGCTTTGATAATTCTTAGACATCTTAATGAAATATCTTCCACCATTCAAATATGATTTCTGAAACATTTCAAAAAAATATAAGTGTGATTCTCAGATTGTAAATGCTTCTGCAAACTGTTACTAACTTTCATTGTGGAAACTGAAGTTAATCCTGAAGGTTGTCTTTAAATGACTTACAAAACGGTACTCATGTTTCACACAGAAATGTAATTAACTGATCAAAATCCTGCAACAAACCATTTATGGGAAATTCACTGTCTTCGTTTTCATTTTTCATTTCCCACAATCTTTTCTCATTTAAAATGGCAGCCAGTCTGTGTCTCTAAGGCGTAGCAATAATACTCTGGAGTATAATCTTTTAAGTCCTACTTGTAACATTTTCCCAATAGGCACATTGTTGCAGAAATATCAATGACTAATAGCTCTGAAGATGATGCTGGTAGTATAAATTTGATAAAGATGCCAATTCTGAAGCCTGTAGCAACCAGAAATAATTTTTCTAATGCTGATTAATGAAAAAGAAAATCAAAGATGGATTAACTGTGCGAAATCCATTGATTTCTATTTCCCAAGTAACCACAATATAGAACATTTGGGGCTGATTAAACAGCCTTTCAGTGAAAGATCAATAACAGGATGAGATTCTCCTCAAAGGAAGGGCTCTTATGTTTTTGCAACGTATCATCTGCTTACACACAACACCTTTAGGAAATGTATAATTTAAGATTAAAAGAAATATTAACACAAATTTTGAATAAGCTATACATATAAACTTGGTAATTGAAATCCAGGATAGTAAAGTATGAAAGTATGGCACAACTCATCAGCATGTATAGCCTTTCTTTTGGCTAGCCTGTTCCCTCACACAGCTTTGAATCTCTCCTCTGTGAGGATATTGTCTTAATTTTATCTCCAGTTTTGTTTAAAATCTAGTGTTGCATTTCTACTTGCTTAATGGATATCTCTTCTCTGTGTTTCACTGAGATCTCAACATCAGCGTATTTCTCAAATCTCATTCATTTGAGGCCTTTCATTCATTTAAATGGAAATACTGAATTTGCAATCAGTGGTAGGTTCTCTATTGAGTGCCCAACTGCAATTAAAATACTAACTCCTGGCCAGGATCGGTGGCTCAGCCTGTAATTCCAGCACTTTGGGAGGCCAAGGCGAGTGAATTGCTTGAGCCGCGGCTTTGAGACCAACCGGGGCAATTTGGCGAGACCCAGTCTTTACAATAAATCAAAAATTAGCTGGGCGCGGTAGCACTCGCTTGTAGTTCTGGCTACTTGGAAGGCTGAGGTGGGAGGATCGCCAGAGTCCAGCAGGTCCACGCTGGAGTGGCCGTGAGCGTGCCATTGCACTCCAGCCTGGGCGGCAGAGTGAGACTCCAACTCAAAACAAAATAAAATAAAAAATACTAACTTCTTCATTAAAACTAATGCAGATGAATCTGTATTGCTGTAACAAGCTCTTGATGAAATTCTAGAAAAGAGAAAGGTGAGCACAGGTGTAGGAGGTCCCAGAGCATGGACATGGTGCAAAGGCATGAATATGTGAGACAGCACACACAACGCAGTGATTGGAAGAATTTCTACATTCATTATAGGGAAGGGAGAGTAAAAGGAAATGAGGCTGGAGGAGTGGTCAGGACCCAGTTTGTGAAGTAGCTTGTATTTTCTTTCTTTAAAGATCATGGACTTTGAACAGTTAGAGTGACTGCTTCACTCTCAAAATTTCAACGTTCCCTTTGACTCTAACTTATACAGCACTGTTTTTTTGTTTTGTTTTGTTTTGGTTTTGGTTTTGTTTTTGTTGAGTTCAGCCTCACTTCGTTGCCCAGGCTGGAGTGCAGTGGCATGCTCCCAGCCACTGCATCCTCGACCTGCTGGGCTCCGGTGATCCTTCTGCCTCAGCCTTCCAAGTAGCCAGAACTACAGGCGCGCACTGCCAGGCCCGGGTAATTTTTGATTTCTTCTTGAGACGTGGTCTCGCCAAATTTCCAGGGTGGGTCTCGAGCCCTCAGGCTCAGGCAATCCACTTGCCTCGGCCTCCCAAAGTGCTGAGATTACAGACTGAGCCACCGAGCCGGCCTACACCACTGTTAATACACACTTCCTGACACACTACTTTGATAATTTGCTCCTCCCTTTATGAATTTTAAGGATTCATAATGCTTAATTAAATCCACAAAACATTGCCTATTTTTACAATATGGTTCCGCTTTTTCTGCCCCTTCCTCTACATATTTACATGCATGTTACATACAATCCAAATGGCCTAGTAGCTCTTCTGGCTTCTGTCCTCCTAGATTTTTCTGCTCAGGCTGTTCTTCAATCTCATGATAAATTCTGTACCCTTAGCAATTTATATTGCAATAGCAGCAATATTAATAAAATAATAGAAAAGAACATTAATCACATCTAAAAATTCATCTGTGTAGTATTTCTTTCATGAACTTTTTTTTTTTTTTTTGAGTTGGAGTCTCACTCTGTTGCCCAGGCTGGAGTGCAGTGGCACGCTCACAACCTTGACCAGGTGGGCTCAGGCGTTCCTTCCTCCTCAGCCTTCCAAGTAGCTGGAATTATAGGCACACACCACCACACCCAGTTAATTTTTTTGATTTATTATATAGACGAGGTCTCGCCAAGTTGTCCAGACTGGTCTCAAACCCCTAGACTCAGGCAATCCTCTCGCCTCAGCATACCCAAATGCTAGAATTACAGGCTTGAGTCATTGCATCTGGCCATGAACCCTTTCTAAACCATCCTTTAAAAAGTGTGATGAGCCGGGCTCGGTGGCTCAGCCTGTAATCCCAGCGCTTTGGGAGGCTGAGGTGAGTGGATTGCCTGAGGCTGTGGGTTGGAGACACACCTGGGCAACTTGGCGAGACCTCATCTCTACAATAAATCAAAAAAAATTAGCCGGGCATGGTAGTGCGCGCCCATAGTTCCAGCTACTTGGAAGGCTGAGGCGGAAGGATCGCCAGAGTCCAGCAGATCGAGGCTGTGGTGGACGGGAGCGGCCACTGCACTCCAGTCTGGGCAATGGAGTGAGATTCCAACTCAAAAAATAAAATAAAATAAAATAAAAAAATAAAAAGTGTGATGATGCTGGTCTGCACCCACTTATGAATAAACTGACTGAATGTTTCATTATATTTTTGCTTTGTGTCTAATCATTTATGTTTCAACTTAAATTCTAAAATATGATATTGTAGCTTACTTGTTTTAATAAATATTAAGGCATTTGATGTGGACCATCATATATAATATGTTCAATGTACATTTATTGTATCCATTTGAATTGGTATTCTATGGGAAAAAAGGGAACAACAATCAGTAGTCCATGCAGAAGACTGCAGAATGTGTGCTTTTTGGTAGATAAAGATCTTTCCTACATTTTTGGTATAATAATTGGAATTATTCTAGGATTTCTACCAGATGACCTGATACAGAGACCCGCTAATGTCTATCCATATTTTCACAGCCCCTAGACGAAGGCATGGCAAGGGCTCAAGATTTCCTCCTACACATTCCTGAGAGTCCCCTTATCGCCTCTCCACTTCCAGGAAGTAGCTTCAGGGGATCCTTGAGTTCTCTGAACACTATGCCCAAAGATGTAAATCTCTATTCCCTTTTCTTAGTCATCATAGGTTTGAATAATATAGTATCAATGTAATCATAAGTCTTGTGATTTATATAACCTTTGTATCAATGTAATCGTAAGTTTTGTGATTTGTATAGCTTTTGTGTAATGCATGATGTCTTAGGCCTTGTAAACTACCTTTACTCCATGGCAAACTTGATTATCGCTTCTGCTGGGCCTTACTGTAAAAGCTGTGAGATGGCTGGGCTCGGTGGCTCAGCCTGTAATCCCAGCGCTTTGGGAGGCTGAGGGGAGTGGATTGCCTGAGCCCGTGGGTTCGAGACCCATCTGGGCAACTTGGCGAGACCTCATCTCTACAATAAATCAAAAATTAGCCGGGCGTGGTAGCGCGCACCTGTAGTTCCAGCTACTTGGAAGGCTGAGGTGGAAGGATCATCGGAGCCCAGCAGGTTGAGGCTGCAGTGGACTTCTGGTACCTGGCACCAGGAAGGAAGTCTGGATACTAAGATGTCACTATTGGTAAAATGTGGCTGTAACTTAAGCTCTATACAATACTCTGCTAGTCATGTGGTTAATATATAGATACCAACAGCTCTGGACTTATAAAAATGCACTGCAAAGCCTGAGGGGTGGGCAGAACCATTTTAGAAAGACCTCGAGTCCGGCTCTATTCCCTGGATTTGAATTCAGAAATAAACTTCTTTCTACCAGTTCCCTGCCCCTTTGTTTTATTGGTATCAAGGGAGAGCAGTCAAACATTATTCAGACCATAACAGACCTCTAGGACATATAATTTAAAACACACACCCACACATACACACACACACACACACACACACACACACACACGAAACAAAAATGGAACCGGCACATGACTTTAAGCAAATTTATTATTTAACAAATATAAAAGTCTGTATGTATGTACATGATATAAGTTATGATATTATTTATGTCTGTGTATATTTACATCTATAAAAAACTAGTTGTGACCAGCCTGGGCAACATAGCAAAACCTTGTCTCTAAGTAAATTTTTAAAAATAGCTGGATGTGGTGATGTATGCCTATAGTTCCAGGCTTCAGGATGCTGAGATGGAAGGATCACCTGAGCCCAGAAAGTTGAGGCTGCCTTAAACCATGATCTGTGATCATTCCACTACAGTCCAATTTGGGCAACAGAGTGAGTACCTGACATAAAATAAAACAAAACAAAACAAAAAAACACCAAAAACCAACCAAACAAACAAAAAAAAACAACTATATTGATATATTTAAAGAGTAAAACAAAATAAAATTCAACATGAGCGTTAGAGTTGGTGGGTAATTACACAATATTGAATTCAACAAACAATTGTTCCATCATACACTGAAAGCTTGTGCCACTTTGCCAGCTAAGTTAACTTTCTGTTATGTTCTGGAATGCAGAAGCCCTTGTGGGAACAAACCAATTCCATTTCATCAGTGAAAATACATCACAATGATCGGTGCTGAAATATGAACTGTCCAATCTCATTTACTACACTACCTAAGTGGATTGTATCAGAAAAAGAATGGACTCTCCCAGGTCTAAATTGCTATAGGTAATTTGCAGACAAGCGTGGAATGATTTGTTTATTGGAACCTTGTGGTATACGTAAATAATGGGAAGGGATAAAGTTTATTTATACTGTGATGGTCATTGGTCATTCTGGGAAAGCAGAGACACCCTTCTGCTGCTTCTCAAATGCATGTGAGAAAAATTTTCCCCATATACTTTCAGATACTTCATTGTTTAAGTCATTTTAGAGAAGGATTTTATATAGCTAAAAAGACAGAAATGGGATGGAGAAAGTGAGAAAAAGAGAAAGTTTTTTTTTTTTTTTTTTTTGAGTTGGTGCCTCACTCTGTCACCCAGACTGGAGTACAGTGGCCGCTCCGGGCCACCACAGCCTTGACCTGCTGGGCTCCGGCGATCCTTCCGACTCAACCTTCCAAGTAGCTGGAACTACAGGCGCGCGCTACCACGCCGGGCTAATTTTTTGAATTATTGTAGAGATGAGGTCTCACCAAGTTGCCCAGGCAGCTCTCGAACCCGCAGGCTCAGGCAGTCCATGCACCACAGCCTCCCAAGGCGTGGGATTACAGGCTGAGCCACCGAGCCCTGCGAGAGAAAGATTTTAATGAATGTGAAAAAATGTTTCAAGTATAATTAGCAAGAAACCGCACCCCTGAAAAGACCTACCTTGTTCAATTTCTCAGTAAAAGATTTTATATGACTGCAAGAGGCAATAAAAGAAAAAAAAAATCAATCATTGCTATCTCACTCGGTAGCCAAAAGAATAAACCCTCTTACCCCATATTTCCTAAAAACTAAAGGACTGGCAGAATATATCTCCTAGTCTCATGAGCAACCTACTCTTCATGATTTGTCATTGGCGACCAATGTGAAATCTTTGGGAATAGGCTAATTATGTCAATTCTTCACAGGAGTATATAATTTAACCCCCACACAGTGAAAAACTGTGGATAGCTTACAAATTTTAAGATTACAATGAATAAATAAACTTGCAGAAATTTTTTTATATTTTGAATTTTAAAATATTACACTGTTTTATGCTTTTATATTTTCATGAAGAAAAAGTAAGAATGGGAGATTATATATACTTATAGAATATATGTGCATAATGAATAAAATATGATTATGAAATAAGTAAACATTAATCACACGTTAGCTGTGAGCAACAAAACAAGACCTATGGATAAGCAACAGAATAAAATAATGCTAAGAGCCTTGTTCGCTATGACAGTATTACAATGGCAAGTTGTTGAGCTGAGTCACAAAGTATATGACTTGCCATGTCAATTTCCCACTAGAGTGGCTCAAACAATTTTAAGCAGGATTTTAATTTCTGATTAAAGAAAATAGAACAAGGTCTCACCTATAAATATGAAGCTTCAGGAATTTTCATTAAAATGGTAGAAGTGAAAAAAAATGAGGGGAACACAATTGACCTATCTATCAACTAGCAGCAACATATAGGACTTGGAGAATTGGTGAAAACCTAGTTGTGTATGTTTGTGGGAGAATGCAACGGGGCATAATGACTGTCACAAGCTCTGACAACTATGCACTTTGACATAACCTATAAAAGGAATGGAAAATCCTATGAACTTGACAAACTGCAGTTATCAATTGCATAGAGAGAGCAGAGGGTATCTTTTTGTTCAATATTCATATATTGGATTTTTGGGTAAAGAAGCCATTACGCCTGCTCCATGAGTTGCCTGAATAAATACAGAAGATAGATTCTATACAAACACACAGTTCTCTGGCCCTCTCTCACTATTTCCTTGTTCATAGTTTCATTCTTGTCACTTCCAAATTAAATGTTTCTAATAATGGCAAGAAAAACATCATAATGAATATTTTGCATTCATTCTATATGTGTTCAATAAAAATAATGAGTAATATATTTTCTCTCAGCCTTTTGAAGATAGTATTCTATTTATCCAGATTTCTGTTAGCAAGAGATAATTCTCTAAACACTTATCTATCCTTTGAGGTCATTTATTTTCTATTTACTTATTTAAAGACTTTGCATTTGTGCTTTTCTGCTATTTGAATATAATGTACTTAGAAGCAGCTTTCATTTCACCTTGTGATTTTATTTATCCAGCTTATTATATGACTTTTATCAAATCTGAAAAAGCACCCCAATATTTAAAAATATTGACTATTCTCTCTTGTCCATTTATTTTCCCCTGAAACTTTTCTTACATTACTGTTAAATCTTGTCATTCTTTTAGTCTCAGCTCTATCACATGGATTTTTTTAAGAGGCACTATTCCTAGTCATCAATTTGTTATTCTACTGAGTTTAATGTAAAGGGTTATTTTGGCTGTTGTGTGGAGAATATATTATTGGAGCGCAAGGATTTATGCAGGAAGATCAGTTAAGAGACTCTTACAGTAATCCATATCAGAGTTAGTAGAGGGGCATGCAAAAGGAAAGTGGAAAATGTTGTTATGTTGTTGATATATTTTGAAGGCAGAGCAGCATGATTGTCTAACAGATCGGGTGAGATATAAGGGAATGAAAGGTGTCAAGAATAATGCTAAGGTTTTCATCTGAGCAACTGCAAGAATGAAATCGTCATCAACTAAGATTTGAAAGGATAGGATTAAAGAAAAGGAGATTGGGATTAAAAGTCAGACATGTTGAATTTGAAAATTTTTTAGACATTCAATTGGAAATATTGAGTAGGCAGGTGGATATATATGAGTCTGACTTCCAGGTAAAAGGTTATGTCATTCTAGAATTGACAGCTGGATAAGATTTTATTTAGAACAAAAATAGATAGTTCTGCATCCAGTCAAGGCAGTTTTAAAAGATTGAATTTGAGCGACAAAAGAAGACAGATAATAAGAAAAATATTTTTTATCATGCTATATATCAAGAAATAAAAATTTTTTTGGTATCTTCCTGAATGTTGAGAAAGCAAATGCCTATTGTTTATGCCACCCAGGCTGTGGTACTCTGTAATGGTATCCCAAGCAAATTAATATATCAGTCTAGGAATAAAACAATCCAATCATAAAGCAAAAATAAATAAATAAATAACCTTGAGTGATGGAGACAAATGATCTACATCCAATACTTTTCCCAACTTACTGACTTAAAAGTGTTCATGCCATGATTCAGGGAAGAAGACCCCAGGCAGATTCCAGCAGACTCTCTGATTTGGAACAAAGTACTTTAGATTCTGGAGAACTCAAGGCACCTAGAGTTCACATAAGATTGTCAAAGAGGAGAAGAAAGCAGCAAAACAGGAAAATGGGGACAAATTAGAAAATACACAGTAAGATGATACAGGTAATCCTAACCATAGCAATCATTACATTAACTTTAAATGACTTATATGCTCAGTTAAAATACAGAGACTGAAGAAGGAATTAAAAAAGCAAGACCCATCTATAGCTGGCCTACAGAAAATATTCTTTATGTATGAGGAAATAGAACAATTAAAAGTGAAAAAAATTATACTTGCAATTTCTCCTCAGAGATGTGGAGAGATGGAAAGAGCATTCCTCTTTTTATTTTTTTATTTTTTTTTATTATGTTATTGTGGGGTACAGTTAGGGGTTAGGCATACAAAAATATTTCGTTCAGGTACCCTTGTTGATAAGAGGTGTCTCCCCATCCTCAGATAGATACCCACCACCATTAATCCCATCCCCCTC
>CAUYQG010033451.1:0-12711 GCA_963574415.1 Tarsius wallacei | reverse complement strand
AGGCAGGCCTCTCCTCTGCACTTGGTGCTGTGACTTCTCGTGCTGTGACTCCTGCTCAGTGGGCCAAAGCTGTGTCCACGCACTGCCGGGCTGTCAGATCTCTGAGGGCCTCTTCTCGCTGCCTGCCTCCTTTAAAGCTGGTTCAGGCTGTGATGCTTCTGTTTAGGGGCGGGCTGGGAAAATCCCTTGATGGGTAAATGATTCAGGCTCATACCTCTCCACTTACATGTCCCAAAGAAGTGAATACCTATGGATACGTGTAGCTGCCTAGACGTGTTCAGCAATGAGGAAGCTTGAATTCTGTCATTCAAAGACTATATTTGGCTCCTAGCCACATGGTTTTGATGACTCTAATAAAGCACCTGATACAGGTGTCACCTAAATCAGTTTCAGGAAGGGTTGTCATTTATCTCTTCTTATACACACCTCTGGTCCATAATCTTGGAAGAGCCAATTATCGTGGTTAAGGATCGCTTCTCTGAGGTTCAGATAGAGTTGCTTAGAAAGTTACTTTGTCTGATTCCTGGTCCTCAGGAGATACTGCTCATCTTTTGGAGCAGATGGAGGAGACAAGGGATGTGGCTCAGCTATTCCACAGTGATTCATGCCTCTGGACCCTTCAGTCCCTAGTGCAACCAAGGCCACCTGGCTATACATGGAGAAGGCACCCCACACCTTTCAACTTACTCTTTCCCCCCTTTCTTTATTGAAAATAGCAGAACTTAAAGACAGGTCAAATTTTGTGTTTGAAAATGCTGTTGGTGTTGCAGCTGTCAACATCCTTAGTGCTTTTTTCACTTCGTGTGCTCTGGTCCTTTGGGTGGTTTCAGCTGTGCGGAGAGTCTGGGTTAGTGCTGCTCTGGGGGCTTCTGTGACACTCGAGAGAACCGAGATGCAGAGGCAGAGAATCCTCATTCTTCGTGGTGAAGAAGGCCTAGAAAATTGAGATGAATAGTACTTTTGTTTTCCGAATTTAACTGTAAGTCGTTAGTGAGTTCAGAATCTTAGGTATGTTTATTTCATGTAATCAACAAATATTTATTGAGCAGAAGAAACGACCCAAAGACAATAGCTGAGCCATAGGCCTTTTCAAATATGGAAGGTGGTCCAGGAGCAGCCAACTGGATAGGAAAAAAACTGCTCTCAACTGTAAAAGGCACACAGGTAATATGGTCTTTTACATATGGTGGAGTGCAGGGTGAAGCGTGAAAAGGGCGGAGTTTCAAGTGTGAATCATAGCCTGAGAATGCACTTATACATACAACACATGTATGTATAATGACTGATTTCTCTCTAGGGTGGGATATTTAGTATTATAATTAACTAAAGGTTAACCAAAGGTTGTGGAATTGATCCAGGCATGCCTAATCTGAACCAAATCAACCTGGGGGGCTGACTGCATCAAGAAAGGATGTGTGAGAACATTCACTATCACAGCTGCAGGATGTGGTCAGCAGGCATGGAGAACATTTCACCCATGGCCTCGGCATGACCAGCATGCCGAGGCATGGAGCCTGAGGGGAAGGGGACATTTTGAGCTGATCACCCCCAGAACCCCACCCCCAGGCTCCAAACCCCAGCTTGAGGCCATATCCAGTGTGTGCCCATGTTGTCCCTGAGTGTGTGTCGCCCTACAATGAGCAGTGATTCTTATGTAGGGTCACTGAAGTCAATGACGCTGGGAAAAAAACTTGGAGACGGTGAACCTGTGCTTGTCTGGAGAAAGAATGTTCCAGGTGAAGAGAACAGCCAATGGCTCCAGAGCAGATGGATGGCGGGGGTGATGGAGAACAAACAGTGAGACATCCGTGTGGCTGGACCAGGTGAACGAGGACTTCAGAGAGTTACCAGAGCCAGGTCGTGGGAAGCCTTCGAGACTAGGAGAAGGCTTGTCACTTTTACTTCAAGCACAGTGGGAAGGTTCTAAGCAGATGAATAAAGGGCCCGACTTTTTAATGTTTTTTATGTTTAGTCAGAGTCCCATTCTGTTGCCCAGGCTGGAGTGCAGTGGCACGATCATGGTTACTGCAGCCTTGACTTGCTGGTCCCAAGGGATCCTTAATCAAAACAGGCTAATTTTTTGATTTCTTGTAGAGACGAGGTCTCCCCAAATTGCCAAGGCTGGTCTCCAACCCCTGGGCTCAGGTAATCCTCTCATCTCTGCCTTCCAAAGTGATGGGGCTGTAGACATGAGCCACTGTACCCAGCTAAGGGCCTATCTTAGTAAGGATAAGGGATACCTGGCTCTTGTGTGGATTATAAGAGTAGAGAGTTCACATAAGCCATCTCCATTATAAGGTTTATGTTCTGGTCCAGAAGTTAGGACTTGAGTCAGGGAGACGGGCTATTTACTTTGAGTCAGAGGGACATTGCTTTAGTAGATAGAGAGCAAAGCTGTAGGTCAGGATGAAGGATCTTCAGAAGAAAAAGTGGTGTCAGGGGTGGGAAATGTCACTAGAAGGCAAAAGAGAATCAACAGCAAGTTCACACAGGCCTCTGGCTCTTCTGGTTAGCCCCCAGGGAGGCCTTGGCTGTGGGGACAGCCTTCACTTCTTTGCAAAGGGATCTGAACCTTTGCAGGCTTAAATTCTGGATGGAGTATTATGCCCCTGCTGCTGTAGAAACACACACGAGAGGAGGTAAAATCCATGATTTAAAGCAGATTGTGGATACAGGCTAGAGATCAGCACGGGCCATTCTAGCCCTTGGAGTGGAAACTGGATGGGAGGCTGCGAGCTCATTTGAATCCCTAGCCCAGTGTTCTTCCCAAGACCTGAGAGTGGGGAATTTCCAAGCTATGATTGAAACTGTCCTTTGCTCTGTGTTTTCCTGTCATTGTAATTATCCTAGTTTGCTCTTCAACTCCATTATGCTTGGAGGTCAGAAGGCTGCCTCAATGCTGTGCGAAAGTGAGATAAATATGGCCCTACAGTCCCAGATCAACAAGAAAAGAGAGTAAAAGTTTAAGTTTGTACATGAAAATTGAAATAGAGGAGCAGAACCTACTATCTGTACAATACAATTGACACTCGTGCTTTGCCTCAATTATGTGGACAGGGGGTAGGGGGTGATTTCATCTGTTGGCCTAAACTACCCAGTTCTCAAGATCTGCTTCATTCTGCACTCAATAGGATAATTTTGCTATTTTACCTTCACTGCATTCATTGGGCATCAAGAAAAGATGGAGGAAGGGGGCAAGGTTAAGGAGAACAAAAGGAGTCTGGCATCGAGCCAAGGACTAGTCAGGGAGTCTCAGATAAGGGAGAAGGGAAACTGGGGAGAAGAAAGGCAGAAGACAAAATGGTGGGAGAGAAGATGAGAGGGAAGAAAGCCCCTCACACCAACAACCTCTACCCCTGCCTCCTCCTCACTCAATTGCCATAGTCACTGCTGTTGACCCTACCTCTCCCCAGGGTGCTGTTATGTGTGTGTGGTTTAAGTTGGGGCAAGTGCTGTGAAAATCTCAACTGTGCCAGGGAGCTGTCTGCCTATCTTTCCCACAGGACAGATGACAGCTGCTGCTTCCTCTCTCTGGTGCTGGGAGGGAGTGGAGGGGAGGGGAGAGAGGAGGGCCAGGCCTGGATTGGTGCTCACTCTTCAGAGCTGAGCCTCTCTCTTTCCCTTCTGGAGTTCCACACAGCCTCTGGAAACCGATGGAAAGCCCATGAGATTTTCCCTCCAAGCTGGAGCAGATCCAAGTTGTTATCCTAATGTTATGCACGTAGGGAGAGAATGTATAATAGGCTCATTTTTGTGGACTGAGAGAGTGCAACATACTGCAAGTAGATGTCAGATGTGGAACTTCTTTAGGTCTGCGAATTCCTATGACCTTTCCTGGAACAGCTGTGAGTCTGGAAGAGGTAGCACTGACAGAAGCTTGGAATCCTTGGGTCCCAGACCCATGCCTTCAGACAAGCCAGGATGCAGGAAAGAGGGAGCGGGACTGGGGATCAGAGGCTTCACTGGGTCACTCTCTCATGAGCCCTTGCCAGCTGCCCATTTATGTACAGCATAAGGTATAACTTCCTTAGCCTGATAATCAGGGCCTGCCACAATCAGGCAAATCTCTCTTTCTAATGTTCTTTCTGACTTTCCTTTACTTACCTTGTAATTACCCCATGAGACCCATCCCAAACCCCAGGTTGACTCCCCAGGAAAATTTCCTCTGACTCTCCCCTTTCAGAGACATCTTTCTCACCTCTAACTTCCTGTAGCATTTACTGTCCTTAAGATGTGTGGTTTTCTGCCTTGAATTGTTGGTTATTTCTTCATAACTATGTATCATTTTCCTCTGAGACTGTCAACCTGTTCCACTTCTTTTGCAGGACTCACGGGACCTAGCACAGTGCCTTGCATATAAATGACCCTAACTGACTCAAGTTTAAGAAGACATTCAGTCTGCTGCTGAATGATTCCACTCTCTGGTGGGATTACCACCAGCCCACAGAGATGGTAGCAGGTGAGGAACTGACAATGCAGTTTCCAAACTTCAGCCCTGGTGCTGAGATGATGCATGACAAGAAGGTTGAGATGACTGAAGCAATCCTTCAGGTTCAAGGGTAACCCAGAAACTGTCCATAGCTCAGTATTCTGTTTGAGAAACTTGAATTGGATACGGCAAAAAGTAACACCATTGGGATTGCGGTGAGCCCATCAGGGCAAAATCTTGGGGCTCCCCTCAGTCACAAGAAGTCACCCTTCACCTGCCACCCCTTGAGCTGTTCTACAAATTCTTACCATTATGCAGGTAGGGAGAGAATGTATAAATGATTGCATGCTAAATTCATCATTACAGGGAAAATAATTCAGTTATTTTGCAAAGGTGAACTACTAACACTTCTTTTGCTGGTAGAAGAATTAGCACCATTACAACGAAAATCTGCTTAACAAAAACACTTCTAAGCCCCATATGTTTACCAATTCTTTTTCATACATAAGGTACAAGTAAGTTTGCTCTTGTTAGGAAACTTGATCATGTCATCATTTAGACTAGGACTATTTACATCTTGGTCTGGATAATTATGTTATGGCGGCTGTCCCATGAAATGTAGAATGTTTAGCATTATCCCTAACCTCGTGCCAGTAGCAACTCCCAACTATGACAACCAAAAGTGTCTCCTAGACATTATCAAATTGCCCCCGGTTGAGAACCACTGAATTAGACATATGACTCTGAGCAAGTTACTTCCCTATAGAACATAGTCTCTTCATCTTCAGGGTAATTCTGTTTTGTTTTATTTTTTAATGTATCAAACAAAGTTTATTAGAGAAAGAAGAGGGGAAAGATAGAGAGATGTGCCAGAGCTGGCATGGGCAAATGAAAACCACCTCTAGGGTAGTTCTTGTATATGTAAATTTCCATGTAATAGGTTAATAATCCCACAGACCTCAGGCTTGGTGAGTACGTGAAATCATACTGAGGAAGTCAGAATGGATGAGGCAATCTATGGCTGAGCACCTATAGGACAGGATTTTAAAGACCTGGCAACGAGGATTTCAGCTAAGAACCCAAAGGCCCATTACTCAGTGTCAGCACTCTTCCTGGCATGTCTTTGTAACATATGCTTATACATGTGCCTTTATTACTGAATTATAAATTTAATCTGGGCTGCAACAGAGTTATTTTCTGTCATAGTACTTTTCAGATATTATCTCACAAAACGTTTTTTTAAAATTATTTCAAAGAAATCGTAAAAAGTTTCATGGAATTGTATTCTAAGCCAGGAGTTACAGAGGACTTTATGTTAGCAGAGCAGAGATGGAGGGTGGTAGATGGGGGTGCTGTCATTAATCTTGCTTAGGGAATAAAGGAGGCTTTGCAGGTGTCAAAAGCAAGTTGGCGTAGAACCTCAGAAACAGTTATCCAACTATACATTGTTTAATAATCACAAAGCACTTGTATGCTTGCTGTCTCATTTTATTCTTGCAGCCTTATGAAGTAAGGAAGGTATCATCCCATCTTACAGAAGAAACAGAGGCTCAGTAATGTCAACCAACATTAAGTCCTGAACTCCAAGGCACTTTTTAGTTTTCATTTGCATATTCATGAGTGCAGAGGTGAGTGGTGGTGGGCAAAGGGAGTGAAGAACGCTAATGGGCCAGTGGGGAATGGAGGAAGAGTGAGACCAAGAGGCATAAAAAGCCTTCTTCTCTTCCTAGGGAAGATGCAGCCTTAGGGACTGGGGAGAGGTGGCATGATTCAAGGCTGGAACCACAGTGTTTGGCTTCCTCAAAGCATAGACGTGAGTCAGCCAGGCTCAGGCACCACCCTGCATGGGTGCCCACACACTGTGGTCCTGTTGAGCAACCCGAAGGATACAGATGCACCACTTACCTGTGTGGGATCTGTCCTCACTTGCTTGACTGCATACAGTCCCTGGAAAGGACTTCCAGGCAGAGGCTTCTTAAGTGGTACCTGTGGGCTGAACCTTCATGTGAGCTAGCTCCGTGGGATTGATGGGGCAAGCTGGAAAGGACAAGCAGCAGCAGCAACCAGACAGAGAGGACAGGAGGAGTGAGGGCAGGAAGGGAGCATGGGGACCCAAGGCGGGAAGCAGGTGAAGTTGCAGACAAGGGCAGGCACAAGATCATGGAAGGTCTTATGACCTAGGAGATATAGTTTTGCCTATGCCCTCCAAGAAACAAGAAGCTATTGCTGAGTTTTAGACCGAAGAGGGCACAACATTTTTCTCTGGCAGTTGCAGAAGAGATATCTTTGAGTTGAGTCTTAGTGGAGTTGGAGAGTGAGTGGCATCCTGGAGACAGGAGAGCCTGAGCAGGGGAAGAACAAAGAATGGAAGGGACAGGCTTGGGAAAGTTTTTGGTGAGATTGTCGGGGCTGGTGACCTATGGGCTCATGTTGTACTGAGTACTCATCATGTGCCAGGCACTGGACTAAAAACTCTTAATGAATCTGAATAATACCATGAGGTATAAACACTGTCCACATGAACAGATGAAGAAAGGGAAGCCTGTAATGGTTTAGATGATGGTACACAACATTTCAACTGCAGAGTCAGGATGTTGCTCCTGGTCTGTTTTAGTCAAAAGCATCTTAACCATCATGCAGGACTACCTTCCAATAGCCGGGTTTGGGGAGATGGAGGATCATGCTCAGGTTTCATGCACAGGTCAATTGGGGAAACTGAGATAGATAACACAGGACAGGAAGCTGTGAGGAGGATGGATTCAGTTTGGGACTCTAGTTTGTGCTTTCAGAAAGTGCCGGTTTAGGAGGCTGTGCATGAGGAATACCAATATATCTCTCTGCAACCTTATTCCCTGAGCTGTATGGTGGGCCTTAGAGCACTCAGCTCTCTACATTCTGACACCCCACTCCTGCTCTCCAGGGCATGGGTAAAGAGGCTCTTTTAAGGAAAGTCCCAAAATCTGAAATGCTCTGCAGGGAGACAAGGCTGAGAGGCATGTAATGGTCAAGAGCTAGGGTTGGCAAGCTCTAGGGAACCAGCTCTTTGGTTCTGATGAAGGGACAGATATTGACAAAAAAGAGTTAGGAGACTGGTTCTTTCCCCAGCATCAGACTTCCCAGAGGCGAACCAACAATAAGAATCTGATCAGGTCAGGCTCTGGGGTCCATAACCCATCAAGTTCAGATGATGCCGTCAAATCCAACATGCCAGGTTTGAGGATTCACAGTAAGCGCATGTAGATTTCTATCAGTGCCCAGAATCTGACAGGACCTGAAGTCACAGGCGAGGGCTGTCAGTGTGATATAAGTAAGGTTGATGATAGGGATGGTGGGTAGTGCATGTGGAGGTCTTTGATTCTCAGCCCAGCACTTTGGTGGGAGGCCCCTGTGTACATGGCCTCCCATGAGTGGGATGAGTGAGTGTCAGACCCTCTGTTCTCCATGGGTCAGGAATAAGAAGCACTTTGTTCCTCAGAAATGTAGCACTGCTTTTCTTCTCACCTTGTGGTGAGAACAGAACCTATGGAAATCGGTATGGAGATTTTTCAAAGAACTAAAAGTAGATTTGCCACAAACTACTACTATGTATCAACTCAAAAGAACAGATGTCATTGTGTAAAAAAGACACCTGTACCCACCTGTTCACTGAAGCACAATTCACATTTGCAAAGATGCAGAATCGCCAAATTCCCATCAACCAATTGGTGGATAATGAAAATGTGGGGGGTATATATATATATATATATATATATATATGGAATACTATTCAGCTATCAAAAATAACGAAATAATGTCTTTTGCAGCACCTTGGATGGACTTGGAGAACATCATTCTAAGTGAATTAACTCAGGAGCAGAAACCCAAACACCACATGTTCTCACTTTTAAGTGGGAGCTAAACTAAGGATTTGCAATGACACGGAGAATGGTATCATGGACACTGGAGACTCCAAAGGGGGAGGGGGAGAAGGCGTGGAGAGACAAAAGGCCGCCTGTCGGGAACAATGTGCACAGTGGTGGGTACTCTTAAAGCCCAGTCAAAACTATTTGTCCCCCACAAAGCTATTGAAATAATAATTTTAAAAAATTCAGCTGGGGAAGGAAATAAAAAGTGCCATAAAGTGCATTCATTAAAATGTTCGTTGGTGGGGGGAAATAATAAGAATCACCTGGGGAATTTAAATATACATATGTATATATATGTTTATATATATATATATATGTATATATATATATATCGGTTCCCACCGCTTGGAGATTCTGATGAACATGTTCCCGCCTTACAGCCTTTTCCAGGTGATCCGCAGGTGCTTTGGAAGTATCAGGTTGCGGCTTTGCGCGTTTTGGATTGTGATACTTTCCTCTCCCATCAGCAGTTCTCTCCTACAAAAATCTGCACCTGACCTGATGAATCTCGGCGCTGACCCTGGGAGCGGGAAAATCGGTCCCAGGGACCTTGGGGAAGATGCAGCGCCCTTGGACCCGCTCCCCTGAAAGCGGGACCCCAGTCCCCAACTTCGGCGTCACGATCGCTGAATCCTCGGTCACCTTGGGCCCTCGCGTCTACACCTACGAGAAGGGAGCACAGGTCTCTCAACTCCTGAGAGGAGCTCGCTGTCTCTCGGGCTGAGAATTCGGAGTCAGACTCCCCACGGACCTCCCTCCTCGCGTCCAGACTGGCAATGCTTTAGGGCCCTTCAGACCGCAGTTGTCCTTCCAAAATCCTGCCCCGCCCAGGCACTCGTTCCTCTCCGCCGTCCTCATTGTCATCCCCTTTCCTTGGTAATTATTCTCGTCTCCACTTTGGGGGTCTCCAGCCTCTCAGCTTCCTCTAAAAGTGCACGGAACCTCGGTCATCTTCGTCTTCCAGTCAGGAGCTAGACACCACCTCCAAGCCCAAACTCGGGTTCCGGAAGGGCCTGGTCTGGAACACAGCCTTGAGCTCCAAAACCCGGAGCCAAAGCCGCGCCTTGGCCAGTCGTCCAGGTGGGCAGACACAGTGTGACCGCAAAACCCTCAGATCCGGTGTTAGGAGGGAAAGGCGCCCTGCCTCTGCCGTGGGACCTAGACCACCTGTCACAGCAGGCCTGGTGGTGACTTTGTCTTTAAGTCCTTTGGGTAGTTCTGAGTTCTGCCCTTCCACCAAGTGGCAAACTCTGATTCTTGTCTATGGCTGGTCTGGGATATGAGTTGCCCGCCCCCTCCCCCCTTCCTCCAGGCGTCTCAGACCTCTTGGTAGATTCTGCAGGATTTTGAGCCCCAGACAGTTTCCTGCCCTTTCCTCAGGGGCAGAGGATTGTTTGCTTCTACACTTCCCTCAGCAGCAGAAGGTCTTCACCTTGTCTTTAGGGCAAGAGGGTTTCCTACCCTCCTCAGAAACAGACAAGTTTGCTTCTCCTTCCAAAGAAGCTTAGTATCCTAGCCTGTGCCCTAGGGATAAGAGGGGTTGCTGCACCTCCCCAGTGAGTCCAGGCGTTTTCTGGTGGGAGGGAAGGGTCTGAGGAAGAAGACAACGGAACTTTTTGTGTCACCCATGCAACTCCCCGGGGCCAACCTTGAATCTGTGGCCTAAGGCGCTCTAGAGACCATGAGGGTCCTCCACTCTCCCTCCCTCCCCCGCCCCACATCAAAGGATCCACAGAGATGACTTTGGGTAAATTCTTCCTGGATGCTAGGCTAGGTTTTTACTCTCACTCTTAGTATGTGGAAGATATCTGTGGCCTTTGAGTCCCACCGTGTGAGTTCTTAGCTCCCTAGGTTGCTGCTCTCATCATCTCCATCCGAGGAGGTGAGCTGCAATTCGAAATATGAAGAGCCCTGAGTGTGGCGAAAGGGTCCGAGAGATCGTGCGGAGCTCAGAGAGCTCACAGCCACCTTGGCTGGTCAGCAAGCGGTGTCCTACGCAGTGTTTCATTACAAGGGCACTCTGAGGATACTCCTGACCTAGCTCCACTTCCTCGCTCTGGCGCTAATTGTTCCTACCTGGTATAAATGACCCAAAAAACAATTCTCTGCCCTGAAGGAGCGGAGGAGCTGTGTCCAGCCCTGGTTTCTGAACCCGCTGCGGTTCTGCCCCTGGCCTGTTGGCTTCCTGGCCACCAGATTTTCTAGGAGTATGTCTGCTTTTTGAAGCAGGTCAAGGTGTCATGGGTGTTGAAAGGAGAGATTAAGATGGCAACTTGGACTTCTAGGTGGGAAAGAGAATGTTGGAGGGTTTTGTTGGTGTAGCCCAGAAGACCTTTTGCAGAATGTCCTGAGGTTTCTAGTGGGGTCTTACAGCTTCCTAAGCCAGAAACGTACTCTCATCAATCACCACCTGACAGAGCTTGTGTAGGTATTACTTTCAAGGGAATTCATTGGTCCTACCAGTTGCATCAGGTACCTTGAGCCAGTGGTGAGGAGCAGGCCCTCTTTGTCCCTTCAAGACCTGCAAACCTCACACTTGGGCCTTCATTGTGGTTCAGAAAGTGTCCACACCTAGGCGCTCACTGAAGTTTCCAGGGCTGAAAGTTGCCTATAAACGTGAATCTCTGACATTGTTTTCTCTTTCACTTTTTTTTTTTTCAGTCTTAACATTATATTCACCCAAGACTTGCCTTGGGCCCTTTCATATCCAGCATGAGAATTATTGACCAAAATAACCACCAAGAGAGAAAATAGGCCTCCTCCAGAGTTCAACTCTGCTGGTGCACTCTGTATTCCACCTTGCTTACCCCCTTCAACTCCATATTGCTTTCACCCTCACTCCTACTTATTCTCACATGTACTTGGCTGACTTTGAGGCTTCAGCTCTCAAAGACAATATCTAATCCACACTGACCATATCTGCTAGCAGGAGCAGGAAGTCCCTAACCCCTACCCCATCCCTTACAGAAAACCTTAACAGTTAGAAGCACAAATACTCTCTATTACTACATCCAAGGACAGGCCATGTCTTTCATGATTGTGCAGATTCCCTCTGGATCCTCAGAGGCCAACTTGGTCTTCATAGCCTAGGTTCAGCCCTCTTGTAGCCACCCACATTGGAACTATGGATGGTGGTAGAGTGAAAACTCCCATGAGTGTCTGTTTGGCAGTATCCCAAGCTGGTATTTTGGAAACCAGGTGGGTGTGTGGGGAAGGTTTGGTTTGATCAAAGCAGTGGCCAGGACTTGATAAGTCCTCACCCTGTAGGTCTTGCATTCCGAGTAAGAAAGAGTGGTCATTATTGCTGACTCTGGGTGTCACTTGGGAGTCTCACCTGGCAGGTGGGTGTATCTTTCAGACTCAACACTCTGTGCTCTAAATCTGGAGTTGCATTTGTTTGTACAGGATGGGCAAGTATTCATGTTGGATTTCCTCAATCCTAGTAAATTGCTATGGATCTCTACATTTAGAACCTCTCGCACAAGGCACTGGTACTCCATGCTCAGGTTTAGCAGACTGTAAACAAGGGCGCAGGAATTCAAGTCTCCCTGGGGCCTCTGCATCTGAAATGCACATTAGCTCATGCTTTTAGCTTCTCAACAACACTCTCTACAGATGGGTGGGTGGGTTGGGGGAGGTGGTTGGAGGGGTGGTTAATTCCTTAGTGAAAAAGTTTTTGTAGTTCATTTGGCTAGAGAAATAAATCACTAAATCATACTATTGCTCTCCCCTTGCTGTACTGATGTAAGGTGATTTTTGTTGATAAAGTAAGACCTCCTCATCTCACAACTATTTTTCAAATATTTGGGGTGAAGGGAGTAAGGATTATCAAAGCAGATTCAAACACTGTTATTTTTCTACCTCCTTAAAAAGTAAAAATGAGATACAGGGACACTAAATTGACAATTTAATAATGTTTAAATTAAAATTAAATTGTGCTTAAAATTATCCAATATCTAATGAAAGGACAGACTGAGAGCGGGAAATGCATTTTTTTATCTTCTTCCGAAATCTTAATACAATGATGAGAAAGTAGAAGCTATGCTTTTGAAGAAATGCACACTTTAGGTAAAATTAACTTTGCCTATACCTAACCCTGAATTGTACCCCACATGTATAAAATAAAAATAAAAAAATAAAAAAATTAAAAAAAATAAAAAATAAAAATTAACTTTGCCAACTTTGTCTTTTCAGAAACAGACTTCCTGGTGCCAGGTATCAGAGATTCCTCACAGTGGCAATCAAGCCTGCCTAGAGTAAAGGGAATGTATAAGGCCTAAGACATCATGCACTAACCCTAACCCTAACCCTAATCCTGTGCCTCTCCCTCTCCATCCATCCACCCTCACCCTATCCAGACCCTAACATCTAAGGTTA
>CAUYQG010033450.1:0-20246 GCA_963574415.1 Tarsius wallacei | reverse complement strand
CAGTGTGATGTGCTGAACAAGGCCCATCATCAGAGACAGCAGAACGTTGAACTGATCATGGGCCCTTCTGAGGGCGGGGTCCTGGGCCACTGCACAGGTTGTGCATCCATGAAGCTGGCCCTGTGTCCGGGTCACATAGCTCTTGGGAGGAGCCAGTATTTGAACCCAGGGCCATGACACTCGAGGCTGATGAGTGAGTCAGACCAGGCCAGAGAGCTGGGCCTTCTACAGGGGATCCTCAGGGCAGCTCACGGTGAGGCAGTAGAGCTGGTGGCCAGGGGCAGGTTATGTCTACACCTCTGGTGCCTTGGCTTCCTCATCCAGTCAGTGGGGAGAACCGTCTTACCCCACAGGGCTAGAGTGGCAAGGGGAGAGAAGGCTGGGCATGGGGCTGGCTCGGCTCTAAAGTGTGAGGGGAAAATCTCAGATAAGTTAAAAGGCCCAGGTTTTGGTCTTTCCCTGGGAGAGTCCCTGCTTCGGGCCAGGCCCTGTAGGGAGGAAGGATGTTCCACTGGGCCCCGCGGCAGCCTGGTCAGGGCTCTGACAAGGAAATGGGGAACAGGACAGGATTGGCACTGCCTGCCCGTAGCACCCTAGGTCTGGGGCAGGATCCAGCAAGGTCCTTAAAGGGCAGTCTCAACAACAATGTAGTGAATAAAACATGAGCCGTGGAATCAGAAAAACAGGGTTCCACAGGCCAACTGTGTGAGCTTGGGCAAGTCCTTTTGCTTCTCGAGTCTGTTTCCCATGTGTAATATGGAGATGACAAGGCCCAGACAAAACAGTAGATGTGACAGTTCTTTGTAAACTGTTCTGCGGCTGTGACAACACGCTCACTCTTGGTGTCATTTCTTAGAACCTCTGCATATAGTCCTAGCACCTGAAGGCAGTTGCTGATTCATTCACCAATTATTTTCTGAACTGCTCTGCGCTCAGCAGGTGTACCTTGGACACAGCCCCTGGTCTCATGGGTGGGTCAATTTCATGATGCAGGGTGACTGGGAGGGGGAGCTATAGACATGAATGTGACAGGCCTTAGGCATCCACAGTTTACCACGAGGTAGGGGGAAGCTGACACTAAGCCCAGACCTTGCCTTTCTCACATGAACCTGGCTGTCTCTCACACTGTCCACCTCCTAGTCCATGCCCTGCCAGGGATTCTGTGGGGTTCATTGGTCTAGCCTAGCAAATTCCTCGGGACTCAAGCCCCACCCCATTTGCTGCAAGCTTTCTTAAGCCTCGCCCTGGGCTTCTGACCCCCAGGTAGTGCTGTTTATGTGTGTGGTGGTCTTTGCTGTCGACCTCACGCTCGCAGGCAGAGCATGTCAAGGTGGCCCCAGCACTGCAGAGGTGCCCCATGAGTTGTGTTCACTGACTGGATTAATGAGCAGGGACTCTGGAGGCCCCCCAAGGGACCAAATGAAACCTTCTGTCGAGGGAGATGCCTCCAGCAACAGCTGGAATCTAGGGCACTAGGAAAGCAAGCTGGAAACGGAAATGGGCGGGGCTGGAGGGCGAAGGGGCTCCCTGGCTGAAGAGGCCGGGCAGCACTGCACAAAGCAGGGCATGGCGGAGCGCTCCATGGTGCCTCACAAGGAGAACTGGGCGTGGGTGCCAGGCTCAGCTCCCAGCACACTGGGGAACTCAGGGCAAGGGATTCCCTCCTCTCTAGGCCTCGAGTTTCCCACCTGTGCTGTGCCTGAATTTTTTGCTGAGGTGCTTGTCAACAGGGCAGGGCCTGGCCCCACTGCAGAGGCTCTGATTCTAGCAGGTCTGGTGTGGGCTTGGTGTCCCCTAGAGACTTCATCTGTCCCTCGAAGTCCCATCCTGGTGACAGGACTGTCTAGGCCCCAGTCAGGGCTGGTCTACTTGCCTGCCACCGGAACCTGATGAAGCCAGGTATGAAGTGGGTCAGCCATGGGCCAGTTCAGCTGATCTGCTGTCCCTCTTCCCTCAGCTGAGTACTGAGTCTCCCATGGCTCCCATCTCTTTGGGATAAAAGCCATGCTCCCTGGCAAGGTCCTGGCGCTGTGGTCCAGGTCACCTGAGGGACACCCTGTGGCCCATCATTAGTGCTGTGCAGCAGGCTTGTGCCTGGCACTGTGCCGGGCATAGTGTGGCCTCTCCTGCTCCCTTGCGTTAGCCAGCAGGGAGTGCTGGAGTGGGGCCCCTTCTGCCGAGGGCCAGTGCCCTGACCTTGATCCTGCATTCTGCCTCTCACCTCTGCCAGGAACAGCTCGTCTACCTCCAGTTGGGCAAGCATCCACTCCCGAGAGCCGTCTGCTGAGGGCGGGCGCTTGATGAGCCCGCCCAGGACTGCCTGGGGGACATGCTGGAACAGCAGTATGTATGTGTGGCAGGGATGGGGAAGAGGCCAGTGCAGTTAGATGCAGAGAGGCTGTGGAGGCCAGGACTGCAGGCCTGACAATGTGGGGCTCCCAAGGAGAAAGTGGGAAAGGAGGCCTAAGAAGGAGAGAAAGGAGGCTTGGAAGGCTCTGCCCGGCATCCAGTACCAGCACAGTTTATGTCTGAGGCCATGGACCCCTACATCCCCAATCTTCAAAGGGCCCCCCAGGCCTCTGAGGCAGTCTCGGTGTGTCCTGGACTCTGCCTTTTCAGCATGTGGCCCTGATGACTCTGAGGCCCACCAAGGCCCTCTGCTGATCTCAATCTGGCTGTGCAGAAGTATAGGCCCACAGGCCTGCACCATCCTGTGGGCCTCCATCTACCCAGGAACTGCCCTGCTCAGGGGTGTCTGTGAGGCAAATTTCAGTGGAACTGTCCTCCAGAGGCACTGGACAGTTTCACAATTCCAGAGATGCACTGGGAGTGTTGCAAACCACTCTCTCATATGGCTGTTTGTGGATGGGAGTGCCACACTGGTGCTTGGAAAGCAGAAGCCACTGGGACCCCAGGGACAATGCCCTGCAGGTCTGCAAGGGAGGCTGCAGGGAGGCCTGAAGGAGATGGCACCAGGAGCAGAGAAGATGCTGACCCAGAAGCAAGACAAGGAGACCTTGAGAACAGTCTCATTTGGTTTGAGGGGTCTTGAGTGCCCCGTCCACTCAGAGGACTATTTTTCTATTAAAGCAGGCAGCAGGCACATGGCTACTGGTAGCAAGTCTTTTCCTGCCCTCTGACTCCTTTGCTTCCTGCCTCTATCCTGGCTCCTTAACTGAAGTTGCTGAGGGCAGACCAGAGAGCCCTCATGTACACGTGAGTTGGGAGCATCATGCCCATTCCACAGAAGGTTCTGGTGAGGGCAAGGAGCTGGGGCAAAGTCATACAGTTGGGCAGGCACTTTTCCTGTGTACAGGGCTGCCCCTCCAGCTGTGTGTGACTGGGGAGGCTTGGGGGTCAGACTCTCCTGCCCAGAGCACCCTACCAACAGCAGCTAACATTCACTAGGCATGCCCATGCTGGGCCCTGTGCAAAGTGCAGGGGGGTAGAGCCATCACCTGCCTGTCCCTGGAGGGAGTGTGGTGTGGTGTAGAGGGAACTGGACAGCTGCTTCACCTGAGCCTCAGTTTCCTCATTTGTAACACTGAGCAGCACCCTTACCAACTGCCGGGTACATTAAATGTGTCTAGGTTCACAGAGCCTTGCCTAGTGCTGTTCAACAGAGATTCCTATTGGCTGCCCTGGGGACTTAGCTGAAGACAGATTAAATGACAAACTTGGGCAGCGGGAGGCAGTGCCCAGCACCTGAGCACAAACCTCTATGCTTCCAGGTGGGGCCTTTAGCAGCAGTACATACCCACCCTCACCCCTGCTACCCCATGACTTCAGAGGGGAGCAGGGGCAGGGTAAAGCTGGCCTGTATCTGTCCTCCCTCCCTCCCTCTCTCCCTCTCTCCCTCTCCAGAGCTCCAGGCCGTGAGCTGTGAACGACTGGCCAGTCTCTGCAAGGCACCTGTTAATCCTGCTGCTTCTCCAGGGTTCCCATCAGCCCACCAGTACGATCTGATCAAGGTCAGGCAGGTTCTTGCCTCACTGTCTAGGACTTGCCATCAAGGTGCTCAGACACATTCCAGAGCATCTTAGGAAGAAGTTAAGAGCCAGGAAGGAGATGGAAAGAAGGGAGAGTGACTGGGCATCCACTATGTGCCACACACCGGGTCAGCCACTATGCATCTAGTGTCTTCTCAACCCCTTTTTACATATGGGAATCTGGAGCTCTGAGACATGCTTGGCTCTGGCGTGCTGGTGCAGCTAGTGACTAGGGAGCCAGGACAGAACGTGGCTCAGGACAAGCCAGGAAGGAAAAGGAGTCACTGTCTACCTGCAGCAAAACTCCAATCAAAGGTGTCTCTACTGTAGGGACAAATGCATGGCCCTTAAAGCAAAAACACAGCCTGGATGAGCAACCAGCAACCACGCCAACTCCTTGGGTCAGACAAGGAACTCTCACCTCAGGAAGCTCCAAGCTGCTCTGAGCTACTGGCTATATCTCAGTCAATGGTCAGCAGCTAAACCTGGTCTCTAGCTACTACCTGGCCTGCCTGTAGCTGAAGTCAGCTAGAGAGAAGCTGGAGAGGCAGTAGTGGGCTGGAGGAGACTGAGGCTCCTTCAAAGACAGCAGATGAATGAAGGATTGCACTGGCTTGGGGCACCTTCCATTTGTGGCTACAGCGGACAATCAATAATACCATCCCAGGGCCCACCTGAGTGCTGGCAGGGCCAGGAGGCCAGGACTGGATTAGCAAAAATGGCATAAAAAGTTGACAGAGGGCACAGAGCTCACATCTGGAAGGGCTCTGGGGCCCACTTGGACCAGTGGCCAAAGAACCTGGGAAAGGGTTAAGGCAGGGCTGGGCCCCATCTAGATTTGTGCCCAAGAAAGATGGCTCTGGCTGTCATCTCAAAGCAGATGACCAGGAGGAAGATGGGCCAGTCCAGGGGAGTGGAACTTGGGTGGGGCACTGAGATATGGTCTTGGGTATTTGGACATCAGATGAGGGTTGAGGCCCAGAAGGAGCATGAAGGGGTCATGTTGCCCAGTCCCCACCAGGATGGCACTGAATGTAAGGCAAGCTGGGGGAGTGAGCAAAGGGCAGGGTCACCCTTTATCTATGGGCCTCACCAGCAGAGGGACTCCTCCAGTCAGGTTTGTTCCTAAAAAGCGTCAGGGCCCAAGCCCCAGGAACCCTGATTCTGCCCAACTCACAGGTGGCCTTGGGTGGGCCACATTCTCTCTAAACCTCAGTCTCCCCATCTGGCCCAGTCAATGCCTGGCCCCCTCTTCTCTTATAAGCCCTGTCTAGCACTGTGACTCCACCCTACACTCTAACTCTTGGCATAGCTAAGTAGCTATCATCCACCTTCTTCTACCAGCCCCAGTCCTGTGTGTTTCAGAGAGAGACTAAAACTACGGGCAGAAGCTCAGGCCTCAGCCTGACTGGGGGTCCCAGCTGATCAGAGACTAGCCACACTTGAGCCAGTTCAATGATGGTGCAGACTGACCATCTGATCCTTCTCTAACAAGAGCTCAATCCCATGAGCCCAGGACTTGAGAAAAGTGGGTGCCCCTGCTTTCCTCTGGCTGGGCCTCCTGCTAGTGCCTGGCCCTGGGGAATCGCCGTGCTATCACCTCCCTCACCAGCACTCAGATCTGCCTGAGCCCCTTCCCACTGCCAAGCACATCCAGGCTCCGGTACTGCTCTTTCTCTCTGAGCTGGATACTGGCCTATCTGAGCAGTAATGCCTCCCAATCATGCCCAGGCATCTTCTTCAGGAAGCCTTCAATCATGTGCTGAACGTTGAGAGGGCACTAAGCTGGCACAGACCCAGCTTCTGACCCCCAGTCGGGGTGCTGACAAAGAAAGGATGAGCAGTGGGGGTGGGGTGGGGAAGGCCTAGTGAGGTCTGGAGAAGTGTGGCCACCTTTGCTGGGCAGAACCATTCAAGATGGCATCTGGGTAGAGTGATGGATGGCTTGACCTACCGAGGCAGGAAGCCCAGGACAGGAAGAGTGCAGGGCCCGAGGAACAGACAAAAGGGCGTGGATTTGTGGGGTGGGGGGCTGGGATAAAGCTGGTGAAGTCAGGAGACCCAGGGCCATGGAGACAGTGATTGCAGAACCCGAGGCTCAGACAGGCAGCCCTGGGTGGACAGAGGAGCTGGAGTGAAGCCAGCAGTTGGCTGGGGAGAAGCAGGAGTGTGAGCATGTCCAGATGAGAAATGACACTGACCAGGCTTCTCAAGGTGGCTGTGCAGCTAATTGAGGCTGGAACAGTGCAGGGCACAGCCTGTGCCCCCTAAGTGTCCACCATCATTTCCATAATGGCTCCCAGTATTCTTTGGCCTTCTAGTTCTCCAGTCCCTCTGCCCCTTCCCAAAGCTCTCACAAGGAAGCAACCCTTAACCAAGCACTGGTCTATGAGCCAGCCCTTCCATTCTTTCTCTTACTTCCTGCTCATCTGAGCCTGGTAAGGTGAAGCGGATCATGTCCATTTGATGGATGGAAAACCCGGAGCTCAGAGGGATGAGGCTATAGCCCCATGAGCTGCAGTGAGAACACTCCTTCCTTCTCTGTCTCCCAGCAGGACAGTGGGCCCTGAGTGTGGTCATGCTTCCTTCCAGATTCCTCTGCTTCCTTCCAGAGGGCTTGGCTGGGGTGTGCAGGACAATGATGACTAGAAGGTTGGAGAGACAAGGAGAGAGGGCTAGGGGAAGAAGGGCTGGGAGGGTCAAGGAAGACGGAGATTCCTCCTGCCTGTTCATCTGCAAATCAATGCCAGGTGGCTTCCCTGTCCAGTGTTTGCACCTTGGTGGCCCAGCTATGTCATATAGCTGATACACAGTGAGAGCCTCCTATGTGCCCAGTACTACTCTGAACACTTTCTATATATTAGCCTGCTTCATCCTCATGACAACTCTAGGAAGTATACACTATCATGACCCCCATTTTACAACTGAGGAAACAGGCTCAGGGAGAAATCAGGAGATGTGCCTGAGCAACAGTAGCTTCTAAGGAGTGGACAGACCCAGAACCCAGGCCGAGTGGCTCTAAGGCCATAGCTCTTCCTCTCTCCTCTGGTTGCTCTGGTGCTCCTTCAGGGCTTCACCCTGCCTCCTGGGAGATGCCCAGGCAGTTTGATCATCAAGGGAATCATGGGTACTGGGGCTGGTCCTAGGTTGTCTGTCAATGGCCCGGGGAACACGTATGGTACAGAGTGACAGGGAAGGTTTCAGGGGGCCAGATCCCAAAAGGAAGCAGAGAAGGGTGAGCCTACACCAAACCAGGCAGAGAGGTGCAGGGAGCCAGGAAGGTGCAGCTACAGGGGTGCAGGGAGAGAATTTCCTAGCTGCCTCTCTGTGCCACTGCTTGCTTATCTCTAATGCACTCTTGCACCTGCTCTTAGGGCAGTTGAAGTGAAAACAGGGCATCAGAGAGAACTGGGGCTGAGGGTCAACTCAGACTGGGGTCGCTGGCTGGACAGCGGGCACCTCTCCTCTTCTGGGCATGGTGGGACCCCTGGAATGGGCTGGTTGTGCTCTCTGCCAATTTAGTGCCAGCTACGTCACACAGCTGGTAAAAAGTGATGGCTTCCTATGTGCCCAGCAACACTCTCAGCACTTTCTACATGTCAGCCTGAAGGAATACCATAGCCAGCAATGGCTGCTGAGCCTGAGAGCCACTGGCCTCAGGCCTGCTCTGCTCCTGGCTAGGGGCCCTGGACTTGGGAGTTCGCAGGGCCTGGGACTGGGCCTGGGCCTAGGCTGCTGCTTACTGACTGTGTGGCTTCCCTTCCCAGTGCCTCAGGTGCTTCATCTGTGAAGTGGGGACAGCTGTCTCTCAGGGTGGTGGGGAGACTCACTGGGGAGCAGCTTGGGAAGTCCTTTGCAAACTGCAGTGACGAAACAGGACTGGTAAAGGAGAGCTCAGGCAGAGGGAGCGGGCTGACGACACACCGAGGCTGCCTGAGGAAAGAGCAGGCACCACAACTTAAGGAAGGAATGGAACCCTCCTGAAGGGGGCAGAGTGTGCCCCACACTCTCACTCCTACCTTGTGCCAGGATACTTGTGGTCCTGCGGCTAAGCCAGTGAAGAGGGCATATGTGGCAGTTCCTCCCAGCCAAAGCTGAGCCATCTGTTTTAGGCAGAATCACGGTCTCTTAAAATGTCCACATCCTAATCCCTAAGGTCTGTAACCCCACAGGGCCAAAGGGACTTTGCAGATGTGATTAAGGACCTTGAGATGGAAGATTATTCTGAATTACCTGGATGGACCTAATGTGATCACCAAGGTCCTTAAAAGTGACCGAGGGAGGGAGAAGAGGCAGGTCAGAGAAAGAGCTGTGAGGATGGAGGAGGGTCAGGGAGCTGCCATGCTGCTGGTTCTGAAGGTGGAGGAGGGTCCCTGAGCCAAGGAATATGGGTGGCTCTAGAAGTTGCAAAAGCAAGGAAAGGGATTCACCTCTGGAGTCTCCAGAAGGAACCAGGCCTGCGGGAACCTTGATTTTAGCCTAGTGAGCCCCAGGTCAAATCTCTGACCTACAGAAGATCATAAATTTGAGCTGTTTTAAGTCACCTGAGATTTGTTAACAACAGTAATAGGAAAGGAATACCCCATCCACCCTAAGTGTGCTCTTGGGAAAAGTACTTGATTTAAAACCCGGAGTTGACAAGTATGACTCAAAGTGTCCCATCAATCTTACTAAGCAGGGTCCCAGGGGGCCGGTGGTAAACTTTGATTTTGTACCCTTAGCTGGGTACTCAGATGTTTCATGTAAGTCTGCCAGATAATTGAAATTTATCACTTTAACCTTCACATATAAAAATTTTAACAGATTTTAATGGAAATCTAAAATTGGTTACATGTTTTGAGGCCTCTTACAGTAAACATAACTTACCCTGTCCTTAACCTGTGCTCAGGGACTGGGGTAATTATTACAAACAGCAATTGCTGGGTACAGCTGAGAACCCAAGGATGGGGCAGGGTCATTTGGCCCTCAGTGGCCCCAGGACCCTGCTGGAGGACCCCCGACCCCAGTTTCTGGAGGTATTCTCTCTCTCTGTCCACACTCCAGACTGACAGTTTTGTCTGCTGTGTGGAGTGCTCCCTTCCCTCCTTGGAACCGGAATCCTGCTCTGACCAGCTGTATGGCTGGAGCCACTTAACCTCTCTGAGCTGGTGTCCTTCCTCTTGTGGTTTCAACAGAGATGGCCATTGGATGGAGTTCTGGGCACCTAAGGAACTCTTGTCGAAGCTGTCTAGTGCTGCGGTCAAGGGCACAGCCTACAGAGCCGGCGGCCCAGGGTCTGACCTTGACATGGACTCCTTGGTCTCACCTCCCTCACGTGCTGCTGAGTCCTTCCCCCTCTGCCTGTCCTACACCACTCCCCTCCCAGACTCAAAACAGGGCTTTAGCTGCCCACCAGGCCCAGGATCTTCTGGGATAAACCACCTGTGCTCTCTCCCACAGGCCAGCAATGCTGGCAGCATTCACAAATGAAGCTGACCCAATTCTGAGCCTCTCACAGTCTAGGCTGCTCTCACCATGAGGGGCCTGGCTCTGTATGTGATGCCCAGGTATGCTGGGTCCACATAGGGCAGAATGGGGATGTCCACCTCCCTTACTCTCGATACCTTGCCTCTATTAATAGGGTGTGAGAGCAGCCACACTGGGACCTAAAGTTAGGGCCTGAAGTCCAATAGGATCCTAAGTCTTTACCATAAAGACTGTTCTCAGAGGAGACAGGTGCTAAGGATTCTGAGCTCCTGAGATAGGGGCTCACCAGTGCTCTAGGCTTGGAGTCCCAAGATGGACTTTTAACAGAAGTCTGAGTCTGGTTACCTAGTTCAGGGTGCTGTCCCTGACTGTGGGCCCCACCCACCTGGTAAGTGTTATAGGGAGAACAGCGGAGAGAGATGTCTCTTCCATCTGTGGGGCAGGCCAGGCTCTAAGAGGGCAGGATGGGGGATTTTGATAATCAGAGAGATGAGAGTGTAGGGGAGGCATTTCCTTAGTCCCCTCCCTGAGAGCCATCACAGATCTCCGATCTGCTCCCTCAACCTGCCCCAAGCCCAGGGTGAGGTTACTTGTATTTTGGGTACCTCCCTTCTCATCCCCCCAGTCCTGCTCCAAGACCACTGACTCTAATGATAAAAAACAAGTGCAGAGGACCTTCTTCCCTTCTCCTTACCTTGCCACCCCCTGAGCTCCCCACTGGTTTGATTCCCAACTTGGCTCATTCCTCTCCTATCACCTATCCTCTTCCTGGGAAGGATGCGAGGTACTTGGGAGCTCTGGAGCTCTGGCCTTGGTCAGTCATGCCCACTTCTTCTAGTGAGGCCAAGGGCCCTGGGTCCTCTGAGACCTGAGTGTGGCCTCAGAACATGGACAACTCTGGGGCTCCTGCCACCTGCCACCTCCCAGAAAGCTTACAGTGCTGACTCATACCTTCCTAGAATGTAGTGGTCATACCTGCTGGCTGTGGCCAAGGCCCACCCCATCTGCCATTTCCAGCTCTTCCCAGGCTAACCCCACTGCCTAAGTCAACAAGACAGCCCTGTCCAGAGAATCTGTGGAGAGCAGCTTCCAGCCTGAGCTTGTTCCGCCTGCCTGTGTGAGTGCTCTGATGTTTCTGGCCTTAGTGTTCTCATCTAAGAAACAGGGCCATACTTGTCCTGCCTAGCATGGACTTTACAGTTCACAGAGCACTGTCAATGAGGGCCATGAGCTCCTTTGCTCCTCAAAGCCCTTAAGGGGTGAGCAGACCTCAAGTCTTCTTGCTAGCATGCAAGACCACATCCCTCTCTGTGATTCCCCTAGACCTTTCTCCTGCTTCCTTTCTAGATACTTGAGGACCACAAAACTAGATGACCTCTCTGTGATCTACAGGCTCTGACTTCCACATGATCCTGCAACCCTCACATTTTAGATGGTCCACATAGCCATAACCTTTGGGCTGAGCTCAGCTATGCAGGGTAGGGTGTGACTTTGGGCAAGTCACTGTGCCAGTGAGCCTCAGTCTCTTCCTCTGAGAAATGAAGGTTGCACCATCTGACCTCACAGCTGCCAAGACTGGTGTGAGCCATTTGAGAGCCATGAAGAAGTTTCTGACAAGCCCAGATGACTACAGCTACGCGCAGGAGGCCTTGGGCAGCATGTGTAGCCCAGAGGCCAGCAACCTCAGAACTGTAGAACTGGCTGATGGACGAATAAATGAGGAAGCATATTTCCTTTTCTTATGTGCAGACTGAGCTTTCTCCAAGAGCAGTCACTTTCTCTTCCCTCTTCCTTTGCTTTCTCTCACACTGGCCCTATCAGTCCCATCAGCAGGCCTCCCAAGACACCTTGAGTGGCAACTGAGAACTATGGGGCTCTTCCTCTGAGAGGTATTCGAGGTTCTGGCAGATGGCTTCCCTCCTGGGCGAGGAGATGGGTAAGAACTGTGCTGCTTGGACCCCTTCCTACTTGAACTCTCTCCTTTGTGGCTGAGGCTGTGTTGTTTTGCTGATCCTGGGCATGCTAACTGCAATGTGGGTGTTTATTGCAAGTATTAGAACTTTACAGCAAAGGTCTCCGTACATGCACAGGTCAGGGGACACTCGCCCTGGGTTCTTTGCTACAAACACACATAAGATCAAACATGTTTGATGGAGGGTAAAAACTTTAAAAAGGAAAAAGTGAGTTCACATCTGGAGTGGAGCCCCCCGCACTCACACGTGACACACATGACTACACATGTGGGCACACCCCACAACACACACACATATGCCCACATGCACATGCTCACACCAGCACATACATGCTTACACCCACACACCAACACACACACCCACATACCAGCACACTCTCGAGACACACAAGCATACACATACACACACTCACACACAAAGTGCAAGTACGACAAAGGAAGTGGAAGAAAAGTGTTACCCATGAGTAGCCGCCGTTTCACCCGCTTGTCCACATCAGCTACTGACGTGGCATTGAACTGAGAGCGCTCAATTGCAGCCTCATCCTTCTCTAAAACACAAGTAAGGGACAAACACGGAGCCGGTGGTTAATGAGAGCCCACTTCCCGCGGCCCAAGACAGTCAGACTCTTGGCGTGGCATACACAAAGCCAACAGAGCATGCCGGGCCAGCATGGTGTCCTTGCCAAGGGGCTAATCCCAGGAACCTCCAAGGTGGGTGTGTTCAGGGCAAAGCAAAGAGGCAGCAAGGACGAGGGTGAGGGGACGTGCAGAAAAGGTGGAATGACCACAAAATGACCCGGACACAGATGGGACTCAGGGCCCATGTATGAACAGAGGAGGAGGCAGCTTAGGACACAGCAGACAGGACTCATCTGTAGAGGGCCTCAGAAGCAGAAAGCACCACTGTGGTGCTCATGGAGACACAAGCAATCACAGACTCCTGCGGCTCAGGCTGGAGAGGCAGGCACAGGACAAGGCACAGGACAAGGGGACAGGGCCGCGAGGTCCGGTGATGGATGCACCTGGCACAGCAGATGCTCTGTCACAAGGATGTGCAAATGTGCCAAACACTCGTGCAAAATTAAGAACAAAACATACAGAGGAAAACACACACACATATACACAATGGATCCAATCGAACAGACAGAAAAACACGGGATCGATTGGGGCAGCGCTGGTTGCCTGCTTGTCTATAGAGGACTAGAGTTAAACATCCGAGTGTTCAACAGGGGTTGCAAAGAGGAGTCAGTCATTTTAAGAGCGTGTGGAAGAGAAATGGCCCAGGGCAGGCCAGGGAGCATTCTGGCTATGCCAAGATGCTTCCTGTGAAGGAGCAGTGAGGTTAGCCAGTTTGAGTTTCTTTGCTCAACTGGAAATGTGTGGAGACACTTGTTCCCTAGGGGAGAAACTGATGAACAGTGAGCAAAGTCAGATGAAAGGCTGCTCATCCTGGTTAGGAGTGGAAGCAACAGCAGCAGAAGCTGGGTACGGAGGATGATTTCTAACAAGCGGGGAAGGGAAGGCGGGCTCGGGAAGTTACTTTAGAAAGTAGATTCAAGCAGGGACCTTCACATGCAGCAGACATTAAAAACTAAAAAAAAAAAGAAAGGATGATTCAGGCGGACAAGACAAGATGTGTTAGACGAAGGCCGGGTGTGTCTGGCCCAGCAGTTGTTTGCATTGGTCCAGTGGCTGCAGAGCCAGCTCTGCTGGAGATAGCAAACCCTGAGGGAGACCTCAAGCAGACGAGACAGGAGGGAGGCCGGTGTGGCCCAGGGGAACCCCTGGGCAGGACAGTGGAGGGAGAGAGGCTGAAGGAAGAGGCGGAGAGGAGGTTCTAGATGGGATCAGGCTGCAATAGAGACACTGGTCTGAGACCGGGTTTGGCTTTTAATTATTTTTTTGATTATTTGTTTGGCTTTTGGCTCTGAAAATAATTAATGACCATCAGTTATCAGACAAGACAGGCAATCAGGGACCATCACCAGAAAAGCAGGAGGAATGAGATAAAAATAAAATTAAAAATGGTTGTCTGAAAGAAGAGACCACACAGAGGAAGGGAGAACCACCGCAGGCAGCAGCGCCCCATGACGACAGCCCAGACTACAGAGGTGACAGCCTGGTGCTCCACCTGGCCCCGGGCCCAGGGCCCAGCTTCTGAGACTTGAGGAAGCTGTCACAGAGCACAGAACAGGACAGCAAACTCTGGGCTTCCTGTGTTTCTGCGTGCTCACCAAACCCTTTTCTGTTACTTGAAAGTCCCTCAAGAATGTCTTCTGAGTTGACAATAAGAAATGGGGCTTTTTAAAAAGCATGATAATTGACTTGTTGGGTTTCCAAAGTGTGACAATATTGAAGAGAAAGAAGAGAGTGAACTCTGGGTGCTAACTTTGGAATTCCTCTCTTTCTCAGTTAAAAAATTTGCTGCTATTTTTGAGTGGGGGAAAAAAAAACCTACCAGTGATTATAGCATGAAACAATCACAAATATTCAAGCTTCCCCTTGGAAATATGGCTCAGGAGGAAGGAGGTGATCTGATTCAGACTCTAATCAAGACTCCACATGACAGGTGAGATGGGGCAGGGCAGCACCGGGAAGAACGGACTTCGGTGGCAGAGGAAGTCCAGCAGAAGCCCGTTAGCTCGGAATGACAAGCAGTTAAAACACCCAAACCCCACACAGAATTCACACCATTCACCTCCCCCAGAGTTTAGACAATGTGGACTTAAAGCAGAGTTCTGAGAAAACCTCTTGGTTTTCTAGACTGTCGTGGGCAGCTCATATAACTATTGGTGGCCGTTAGGCGGATTAAGTGAATTCAGCTGTGTGTTTTCCATATTAGGGGAGGAAACACCTGTGCTTCAGGACCAGCGAATGCCCTTTTCAGGTACATATACCTTCCTTCTCCCCACAGACCACCTACCTGCGACCACCCCTCAGTTCGAGGA
This sequence comes from Tarsius wallacei, assembly GCA_963574415.1. Taxonomy (NCBI): domain Eukaryota; kingdom Metazoa; phylum Chordata; class Mammalia; order Primates; family Tarsiidae; genus Tarsius; species Tarsius wallacei. The sequence goes on along the minus strand of CAUYQG010033450.1, from coordinate 5,871 downwards.
TGAGCACATGCAGGAAGCCCCCCATGGTAGAGGCCTGATGATGAGCTTGGTCCTGGTTGGCTGCAGGACCCTGGAGAAGTCTCCACAGAAAGCTTCCCTTGGAGATGCCTGCCATCCACGGGCCTTCCTTTTCTTGTTTCCCCTAAGCTTCCTTCTGGGAAACTGGGGCTTGGGCCACATGGTGCATCCGTGGGAGATGGGGCAACACAAGAGTGGTGTGACAAGGGTGGTGTGCAGCAGTGGTGCCTACTTACCGATGCATGTCCGACCGTCCGAGTGGAGTGCGTACTTCTGGTGGCAGCCACACATGGGGCCCGTGTCTGTGTCTTCACAGCTGTGCTGGCAGCCTCCATTTCCATAGTTACAGGTTACTAGTTAGGCCCAAAGTGTATACACGTGTGTATAAACAGAACAACAAAAATGATTAGTTTGTCGGTGTTGGCTATTTCTTTTAGGGTTTGGGGAAAGTGAGGCCTCAGATCATCAGTGGGTAGGATCATTGAGGCTTGCTGGGCAACAGATGCACATTTCCCTGGACTTCAGCCCCTTCAGGACACAGCTTGCTCCCTAGAGCTGAACTGGGGTGGGACAGAGAATGGACCTAGGGTGTCTGGTCTTTGAACAGAGACAGCACACAATTGATATGCTCAGACAGTTTTAGCTGAAGAAAGGAATAGCTAGCCAGCTTCATCCTTCCTAGGCTGCAAGACACTATACAAGTGCCTGTCTCGATGGGGCAAGTATCTGTTAATACCAGGACATACTTGACAAGAACACTCATCTCCTTGGTTCTTGCAGGGCTTTCTTTCCTCGGCTTATGTTTTGGGGTGTGTGAAAGAATGATCCCATGAATATCTACCCTCTCCAAGTCCCAGCAGCCATCTCAATCCCCTAAAAACCCTAATTCTCCTGGAGCTTGACAATGTCTAAACACACAGATTTATGCAGAATAATGTCATCTGAGGTGCCATTTTAAAAATGAAATTTTGAAAATGGTCTAAATAAAAAGCATATTGCATAGTTTTCAATGCCTGTAGCCTGGAGGACCTGGTGCCCTTCAGCCTGGAATCTCAAGATGTTTCATAATATCAGCATCCTGGGTTGGCTGGAAAGGGGACTCAACAAGGAGTCAGCCTCACGTAGAAAACATTACAAATTCAAGTTAATTGAAAAGAAAATACTATCCATTTCCAGGGTGAAAGAAATCACTGGATTTCTGTGGGAAGGGTCCCTAGAACCCCTGCCTTATTATGCTAGAGAGACATGCCTATTATCTGTATGGAAATGTCCACCAGCATTTCTCAGGACAGGGTGTGTTCTTGGATACCTTAACCACCTCTCCAGAATTTTGTCTATGCTCTAATTTATTTGGCAAAACCCTAATGATGATCAAATAAGCAAAAATAAATCTCAGACCAACCATGGTCAGAGGGGGCAAAAATGCCAAACCCTGAGGGTCTGAACTAATTACATTCTATTAGCTTGACCCAGCATTGGCATGGCTGGTACCAGAAGGAAGTCATTTGGTAGCAACTCCCGGGAAGGATGCCACACATTTCAGAACGGACTCATTTCAGCTAAAGCTGCATCTCTTGGGCACTCCTCCTTCCACAAAAAGAACAGCACAGAGTCTTCTGGCACGCCCATCCTGAGTGGAGGTGGCCCCTCTGCCTTAGACACATGAACCATAGCAGGTGAGGAGGGTATGGAATGGCTTGGTAGGACAAGTATCTGCTCAGTGCCCCAGACACTGTCCTCAGCGACCAGAAGCTCTAAGAGGCTGCTCCCTCTTCTACAGGGAGTTGATGAGCATCCGAAAGAATGAAACTTCAAGGATCTGAAAAATGCTTCCAGAAACACAAGTGACCTTTGAGCACAAAACCTTCTGGCCCCTTATCCATGGAAGTCACTCTTCTCAGCACTCCCGGGTGGAGGTCTGGCATCCTGGAGTTGCATGCTCTCATCTCCGCACAGCTTGTCTCTCTGACCAGGAAGAGACCCAGGGAAGCCAAGCCTTCCAGGAGGCTGCAGCCCTGCACATATCTCAGGCCAGTGGGAAAGACTCAGGCAAAGCCCTATCTTGGGCTGGATGTCACATGCCTTCCTGGGACTGAGAAGAGTCCCATTTCAGTGCGGGCAGGGGTGGAGCTGGGGAGAAGACAGTGAGTATACTGCAGGTAGTTCTTCCCAAACTCCAGGCTCTTGGAGATGGGTTGTGCCCTGAAAGTGGTTCTGATGAAGACACAGGCCTGTCTGAGGCAACGTGAAGGAAGGTTACACTCATGTTGCTCACCCCTTGCTCCCTTTGCACTTGCATCTCACAGGCCCTCGAGGGCTGAGCCTTGGAGTACCTGGAGAGCCTGTAGCTAGTACATAGAGAAACCTAAGTCCAAGCTCTGGGAAGACAGAGAGTAGGATCGGAAAAAGCCTCCTCTGGCCCTGGAGTGGACCCTGGGCTCTAGACAGATTGGAGTTGGGTGCAGAGCCCTGTGGTCTCACTGTCCAGTGAGGCTGGCTAAGTCAGGCCTCAGCGCCCAGCTCAACTTGAGATCTGGACTTTCCTGAACCACTAATGACCTCAACGGCTACAGTGAAAGTCTTGGAGTGAATTCACACCAACCAAGCCTCATTAACTGCATAGAAGAAACCAAAGCTGAACTGACTGGGCCATCACCCGTACAGACTCTTCATAGGAGGTCTCAGGGCTCTAGAAATCATATCAGGCTTGGGATACCCGGCCACCCAGCAGGGAGGGTGGAAGTACTGCTCCTTAAACTAGCAAATGTTCCAGGCAAGGATTTAGCTCTTCTGTGACCAGGGCGGCCAGGGTGGGGGTGGGGGTCCTAGCTGCTCACAGGACCCTGCCTAGTCCCTGACCACTCATGCTTGGCCAGCTCCTCAGGAGATACTCTCTGAGCAGTTGTCCTCCTTGGAAAACTTGCACCAGGTGGAACTACAGAATCAGGTAGAAAGCTGGTCCCAGCCATGCTGGCCTACAGCCTCTCCCCAGCACTGGGCTCAGGGCCTGGCTCAGAGTGGGCGCTCAGCCTGTTTTCTGGCTAATGGAATGCATTGTCCTTCTGGCTGAGGCTATCCATGAGCCTGCTGACTCCATGTATTCTTGTCTTTTCTCATGAGGAAATGTGGATCACCCAAGAGGGAGGACTGGGAAAGTTGGAGTTAGCCTTTTCTGTTCTGAAAGTGGCCAGGTGGCAGCAGGTTTCTCTGGTGTGGAGGACACTTGGCTGGAGCCGGCATTTCCCAGTCAAGACTGCCCGTTTGGTTCTGCCCGTTTGGTTCTGTCCTTGGTAAAAGCATACATGCTTATCTTTGTTATCCCACAAGAAAGAGCCAGGAACACAGAGGAAGGCTGGTCCACATCTTGGACCACACCTAGGGCATAAGGAAGCACCTTCACTTTGTGGAATAGATAAATCACAAATGAGCATGAGCTCCTGGAGACGGAGACCACATCCGATGCATGTGGGTGCCTAGGGCCTTGGTGACTGTCAGAGAGCATGAGTTGGGAAAGGTATGTGAGGCATCGAAAGGAGAGCTGATGACAACTGAGAGAACCACAGTTACTAAGGATGATGGACTAACAAGGGCCAGCTGTCTTCTCCACAGAGTAATAGATGGAAGAAAGGTCATTTTCTTTATGACAGCCTGCCAGCCCCAGTTGCCCATTTCAATAGCTAGGATGAGGACCACTTTCTTTACTAGAATCAGAATTGGACTCCTCCATACCATTTTTTCTTCTGCATCAGAAGGTGGGCTTGGTATGAAGCACATGTCTCTGGCCAGAGATGAGAAATGCTTCCAGCAGCCTCCCTCCGCTCTTTGTAAATCAGGGCAATCATGACATCACACTGGGTATCCTTGCTGCCTGATGAGGAGAGCCCATCTCACCACCTCCCGGTGCGTCTGCTGGGAGGGTGTGCTGGGTCCAAAGCTTCCAAGGATTAGCTGAGTGTGCTCAGCCAGTGTCCTGCTTTGTTTCCTGGCTCCCACTTCTATTGTGGAACTGGGTGACCCTGTTAAGAGGCTGGACTACTTGTGAACCCTGCAGGCAGACCGCCAAGCAGGTCCTGAAATGGCACCTTTGGAAAAAGTCCTCATTCAACCCAGATCTCCCAGGATATCACCATTTTACAGTCAGCCTTGCAGGGGTCAGAATGTGAGGTCTGATCGTCATCATCGTCATCATCATCATCATCTTCTTTTTTTTTCTTAGAGATGGGGTCTCACTATATTGCCCAGGCTGGACTCCAACTCCTGGGTTCCCGACTAGCTGAGACTGTAGGCATGAAGAGTTCTGATCTTGATTGCAGAAATAAAGTCAGCACAGCCCAAAATGGGACCCCCCAGAACCAAACTCCTTTCCTTCTCTGGGCCATTCCCACTGGGGAGCTTAGGCTCAGGGCCTGACAGATCAGCTCCTGGGGCTGTGTCAGTGGTGTCATGCCTGGTGGAGAAAACTTCAAGCCTTGAGTTTATAACTCCTGTCCTTCATGCTCCCACCAGGCCCCTCCAGCAGGTCCTGCCCTTCTCGCCACCCCATGGGGCTAGTAACCCTCCCTGGCCAAAGTCCAGCAGACTGGACAGACCCTCTATGAAGAATGGCAGGAGACGCATGGGGATGTCTGACCCATTTGCCTCCATCTACCTACGTGTGCAGTCCTTCTGGTTTTGGGCAAGGTCAAAGCCGGGCCTACAGTCGCAGGCTACCCCACCTTTGGGCGTCTCCCGGCAGATGTGGGCACAGCCATGATCTTTGTTCATGCAGTTCATACCCTCTGGGAAGAGAGACAGACAAGAGGGGTTGGGGATCAGGGGAAAAAAGGGAGAGAGAAAATTTCAGGCTGAAAAGATAGTCAATGATAAGTCACAATCAAATGGTGTGCTCTTTGGTTGTCACTGCAAGTACTGTGCGCACCTGCACGTACACATGTGCACAGACACAAACACACACACAGATGTGTGCCAGTCACCCACATGGAGACCCCTTAAGGAGAAACGGAGGACGTGGTTCCTGGGTCTAGAGTTGGGGCCTTGTTCTGTAAGCTGCGTTGCAAATGATGCCCCAGTACCCACAGAGACTACAGAGTGTGATGTGGAGAACTACTTTTGTGTCAGGGTCATTTGGGCCCCTCTCCTCAGTCACCCACTCCCCACCCCTCTGCAGACTTGATCTCCCCTCCCTGTGTGCCTTGAGTGGCCTGGACCCCCCACTTCTGTTGACCCTAGTTGATGTTTATCTTCCTGGTGATTTGTGAGGAGTTTCCAGAATTTATGAGGTCAGGGGTCAAGTGAGAGGTTGCAGGTCACAAGTCCATCAAGGGGCCAAATGCAGATGAAAGGGAGAGCCACTGTCTGCCAACACATTGGCTCTGTGAGCTGCCTTCCACCTCCACCAGCAAGAAGCTCGTGCAGGAGTGAAGCTGACCTCGGAGACCGGAAGTGAACCCTCCAGACAGGTGAATACACACAAGGCTAACACACACAGGGCAGCCTCCTGTCCCAGGAGACACACTGGCTTCTTGTTTAAGGTAAGAACTAGCTCAATCTTGACCCTGCCCACCTTCAACATGGGTGTGCAGCAATTTAGAGTATATTTAAGAGCAACAAACAGCTAGTTACAATAAAGATTTTTTAAAGTCTAAAGTTAAAATCAAATCAACAAAAAAGTGGGAAACAAGCTGGGCTCGGTGGCTCAGCCTGTAATCCCATGCCTTGGGAGGCTGAGGTGAGTGGATTGCCTGAGCCCGCGGGTTCGAGACCCGCCTGGGCAACTTGGCGAGACCTCATCTCTACAATAAATCAAAAATCAGCCGGGCGTGGTAGCACGCGCCTGTAGTTCCAGCTACTTGG
>CAUYQG010033448.1:0-77456 GCA_963574415.1 Tarsius wallacei | reverse complement strand
TCTCCCTGTCCCCAGACAGATATTGACTACCATTAATCCCACCTCCCTTTCCCTCCCCCCCATAGTTTCCCACCACTGTCAGTCCTTTTCTTATAGTATTACAATAGATGTTCAAGGTCCACTATATGAGTGAGAACATGTGATACTGAAATCTTTGTTTCTGTGAGAGGTAACACAGTATTATAGACTCTAGTTCCATCCAGTTGCTGCGAAATTCATGATTTTGTTCTTTTTTATGGCTGCATAGTATTCCATAGTGTATATGTACCACATTTTTTTAATCCAGTCCTCTTTTGATGGATAGCATGGTTGGTTCCAGGTTCTTGCTATTTTGAACAATGCTGCAATAAATATACATGTGTAGGTATCCTTTTTACAGAGTGATTTGAGTTCTTCAGGGTATATTCCCAGTAGGGGAATTGCGGGGTCATATGGGATGTCGATATTTAGAGCTTTTGGGAATCGCCACATTGTTTTCCACAGAGGTTGCAGTAGTTTGCATTCCCACATGCAGAAGACTCAAACAAGACCCCTATCTATCCCCACACACAAAAATTAACTGTAAATGGATCAGAGACCTAAATGTAAAACCTGAAACCATAAGAACCTTGGAAAATGCAGGACACACCCTTATGGAAATTGGAACTGGCATCCAATTCCTGAACAAAACCTGAAACCCACAGGCCATAAGAGATAAGATAGAGAAGTGAGACCTCATTAAATTGACAAGCTTCTGCAAAGCCAAAGAAACCATCAAGAGAGCAGGGAGACAGCCCACAGACTGGGAAAAAGTATTTGCCAACTCCAGGTCCGACAAAGGCTTAACATCTTGGATCTACGAGGAACTCAAATGTGCTGAAAAGAAAAAAACAAACAACCCCATTATAAAGTGGGCAAAAGATATGAACAGACACTTCTCAAAGGAAGACATCCGAGCAGCCAACAGACACATGAAGAAATGTTCAACCTCACTAATCATCAAGGACATGCAAATCAAATCCACACTGAGATACCACCTAACTCCAATCAGAATGGCAATTATCAATAACTCAAAAAATATATGTTCTTCTTAACAACAAAAAAAGAAATCCCTAGCTGGGCTTCAAGTTACCATATTGTTCTACCAGAATAAATATTATTTTAAGGTCAGAAAAATGTTCTTGTTATTTATTAAATTCCCTGTGAAATTTTTATTATTCATAAATTTGTTTAACATAGTTGCTTACTTGACATTTATTTTTAGACCTGTCATAATTTATCTAAAGCCCAGTCACATACCATAACCTCAGGTCTAATTAAAATTTCCCTGCCTTATATGATTGTTTGTGATACATCCCATTTGTTCCATATCTTTTTTTTCAATCCTTGAAATACTTTCCATATTTTACAAATAATAAAACTTGAATTTGTACTAGAAAATTCTATAGCCTATGTTTGCTGGTGAAAGGGAGTTAGAAGAGCCTATCCATTTGCACTCTAAAATTAATGGTGGCAGCTACACAGTTGGATATGGGAAATGAAGGATATAATTACTTGAAAGATATTCTACTAGATGGCTGAGTCTCACCTGAGGCCAATTCTAAGATGGGTTTGTGTCTAGGGAGGTGGATGAAGGCTTATGAAAGGAAGAATTGCCATGGCCAAACTTAGGGGATCCCCCATCCCATCACTGTGTTATCCAGGACTGCAACTAACACAGCCAGGAGGTCTCCTATTTTGATGTTGACCTCACTTATTTTGCCTTTTAAAAGTTTACGTTGTCACTAAAAGAAAGAACATTTGCCATTTCCACTCTTTTCGACCCAATATATAAATCTGTCAGTCACCAAGATATACCCCCCCATATCTAATATCATCTCAGAAACGCATTGGAAACATTTGTCAGAAAACTTGTCAAATGATTTCCCTCAGCTATTGAAATGCTCGTGTGATTTATGGCTGTTATTCTGTTAATATATTGTATTATATTAATTGAACTCTGGGTGTCAAATCAACCTTATATTTCTTTGTACCTAATCCTGACTTGTATCTCACATCTTTATGATAAAATAAAGTAAAAACCAAAATAAATAAGAAAAATATTCTTAATGCTCAAGGCACTATGCAGAATCATACAGAATATATAAAGCCCTTATGTAATGCCTTTTTATTCTATTGTATTTCCATGTCTGTATTTTTATAGACCGTTGAAATGCTATAAACTGATAAGCAAAATCATTTCTGTTCATAAATAAACAAGTTTAGCTTTAAAAAAATACATTACACAGAATATTTAAATTATGCTTTGGGAAAATAATGTGAGAAGCAATGTGGGAAGCTGCTCCCAGTATAATATTAAATAAAAATGTAAAAGATATGCATATACTTTTCAAAATGCTAACATTTCTTTTCACTTACTTGTTCATATAGATATTTTCATATCCTCATTTTATCAAAAAAGACATCAAAAGAAAATCAATATTCTTTATGAACATAGACACTAAAGTATTTAACAATCATAAGCCAAATTCAGCGACATATATAAATGATTGTTCCACATCTTGCTGATTCAACATACCCCAAAGCTGCTGAATATGGGGAATCTTATTATCAAAATCGGAGTTATGTAAATAAGCTCCTCCCTTCACATGTACTTTCTTTAAACTAGTCATTGGGGACTCCCTCAGAAACGCCTAAGGATAACGCCAGTGGACCTTAATGAAGGCATACTCCACAGGCTGAATCCTGCACTGGTGTCCTGGCTGGTTGAACTCCCTGTCACCTTTGGAATTCCTATCGGCAACCCAACAGAACTTCTAGTCTCTCTGGGACATGTAAGTAATAATTTTTATTTCATCTTCATACATTCTTCTTTTACTTCCTCATTGTGTCTCACACAAAACAAACACCCAAACATAACTTTTCCCCTACCAGGGCTGTCCTAGAGAGTGACTATCTTGACTTATGGCCACAAGACCATACTAGCAAGAAAATATTATGTTACGGAAATTATAACACTATTCTATTGAAAAATACAATTCTTACTGAGTTAAGGAGACTTCCTGATCTATAATACCTTTGACATTCATCTGGATCAATACATGTACAAATATTCATTTCAGGTAAGAAGAACGATGTTAAAAATTGCATAAAGTTCCCTAATTCATTTATTCATTAGTCATTCAGCCATGAGTTACTGAGTATCTAATAGGTGCCAAGCACAGTGCCACATAGGGAAGGGCATTAGCGAGCAGATCATTGTGTAATAACATTTGTGTGTGGGGAGACTCACAATGGTTGCAAGATGAACAGATTAGAGGCCGAATGGAAGATACAAAAAAGTAACTGGGAGCTTCATTGACAGATAATGAAAATGTATAAAGCCCACAGGACTTAATGGTTGGGGAAGTGGAAGAAGGAGGTATTAAGGATTTCTGCTAGATTTCTAACTTCTTAATTGGGTAATATTCTAAGGAGTACTTTTAACAACAATCATATTGGGGTCCTAAAAAAATTCTTTTTCAGGAAATCCCTGAAAAGCCTCTCATTAGGATGGGGTATTGCCACAGGCACTGGCTTATCTCAAGAGTTTACATGCTCAGAAATTCATTCAACTTCAAGACTCATTAATTACACCCTCATATTTTAAGCTTATTATGAAGAAATTCAAACCACATGGGTGTTTGTCTACAAGCCAAAATTTACACAAGATAAGCCAGTAGTAATAACTTAACCACAGACCTTATGGCTCTTGAATATATTTAAACCCTTATGATTTGAGGGAGATGGAGGTTAATAAACATCTCAGAGTTCTTTCCAGATGGAAAACAAAGATTTTCTTTTTCAGATTTCCCCTTAAACTTGTCATTATTTGGCAGAAATAGTCCAAATAAATGCACCGTGCTTCAAAGGAGTTAGCACATAAGGGACCAGATAGCAGCAAGATGAATCCACTTGTCTTGGCAGACATATGCTCTGAGCACAGATGTTCAGGAAATGAAGGGTGTACACTTGTGATAATATATTGCATCATTTCTTTGACCTCAAGATAAAAGCAAACAAGAGAAGCAAAATGCGCCACTCACCAGGCTATAAAAATGAAACCTGCCACATGAGTTCTGATCTATCACATGAATTCTGTCTTTGCCAGAAAGATGGGATATTTCCAACAGAATGCCAACTATTCATCCATTCTCTTGCATGCACTCCCTTGTGAAAGAGAAATGGGAATAGGGAACAGGAAAGAAAGGTTTATAATTTAATTTAATTTAGATAATCCATCAGGCCACACTTACAGAGCCATTCCAGCCTTCCTAAAGGATGAGAACGAGCAGACACTTAACCAGTCTTTACCATGATAACTTTGGATGTGTCCCTTTACTTACTGCTCATAACAACCCTAAAAAGATGCAAGTATTTTCCCTCTTTTTAGATGCAGAAACCAGAGTTTAGTCATCTCATGTAACTTTCCCAAAGTCACATAGCTAGGGTTTAGTAGGGCCAGGATCTAAATTCAAATCTAACTCTGAAGCTCACGTGGTCCTTTAATTCTCACTTCCTCTCAGAATTAGGAACATTATAAAACACAAAGTTGTACAGTTATAGCATATATCAATAAAACAATATAAAAAGGATAGCTCATGTGTAAATACTAAACCATGCAGTGTTTAGCTCAAAGCAATAGGATTTCAGAAAGGAAAACCCAGGAATGAAGTGAGAGATCTACAGTCTTTGGGATAAAATAGATCCCAGTCTCTCACATCTCTGACTCTTACATGCTGGGTGACGTTAAGCAAATCCCATAGCCTCATAGCTGCAGGGTCCCTATCTGAAACATGAATTTTTCCCATCTCATGGAGTTCTTATGGGAATTAACTAAAATAATGTGATTAAATCACCTGACGATATGTCTGGTATATGGTATCTGCCCACAAAATGCCAACTTTATGTCGTTTCAAGTTAGCAACACTATGAGATAGAGAATTCGAAGAGAGATTCATTAACAAAGTTAGTATCTGAACGGCAAGTTCAAAGAGTTTCCACGATGAATGCATTTATAAACCTACATATATGTATGTACATGTATATACACCTATTTGTGTTTTATATTTCTTAGAAAACATGTTCATTAAAAAACCCTATATCACTTACATCCATCAGAAACCTACTTAGTCAGTGCTCTGCCAGAAAAAAAATGTAAATTTCCTGTTAGTGTCACCAGCACAATGGGCAAAACACACATAGATGTCTGCAGCCCAACTCTCAGTAAGAATGAGTGCAAAGGCAGCAATTAGGAAAATGTTGTGCGAGGTTTCAGAACTGTACCTGCCATTCTTATGATCACAAAACCAGTATTCAGACACAGTTTTGCAGAGAAAGAGGTCATCTCTGGTCAAATATAAACTAGTTCTTATTTTGTAAAAAAAGGTGAGAAACTGTAATCATAGAAAATTTAGAATATGAGAAAGTAAAAGGGCCATAATGTTCTTCAAGGATACTGCCTGTCCTGTAATGGTGACTATGATGAGTTTGTTTATATTGTTATATTCTATTTTTATAGATCCTGCCATTTTGTCTAGCTTTTGCCTTCAACATCACAATGCAATTTTCAGCAGTGTGATTAAATCTGTGGAAATAGACTATGATGTCCAGGCTTCCTTGTTAGCCAACTGTGTGTGTCCTTCAACTGGTCAACTTCTCTCAGCCTCAAATCTTCACAGACAAACTGAGGATGATGACAGAAACCACCTTATTACAGGGCTGTGTGAAGACAACGTGAGATGGTCCAAGTAATGAGCAAGAAGTCAAGAAAATTACTATTATTTACAATCAGTAGGAATGTTTACAATGGCAAATTACTGAAAAAAAATTCAACTGACTCAAACAAACGGAAGTACACTTACATTCAAAACGGCAGTCTGGATGGACACCTGGCCAAATGCTCAGTTATTTGGTTAACTGTTGTTCTGCCCGTGGGTGACAGGACAGCTGTGGGGACACTGGTGCTAGCATACCTCTCCATGGCCCCAAAGCTCATAAGGCGAGCCTCTTCCTCTCAATGCCTGCACAAGTCCCAGGATTCCCTCAGATTGGACCAAGCTGCGTCACTTGCTTACCCTAAACAAGGACAGTTGCTAGAGGAGTTTGCTGCTTTGATTGGCTGGTTGTGTTAAGCTGAGTAATTGCACCTTGCAGATGTGAATACCCTAATCCCCAGAATCTTTGAGTTTGTTGCCTCACATGGCCAAAGGGATTTTTGCAGATGTGATTATACTAAGGATTTTGAGATGGAAAATTATCATATATTATATAGGTGTACTCAATGTAATTACACAGGTCCCTACAAAGAAATTGGGGAAAAGTGACCATGATTCAAGGACTACCAAAATCCTATACAAGCTAACTGTGGCAAAGGACATATTCTCGTCCTGGAACCTCTAAAAAAGAACTAGCCCTGGCTGCTGGCATCTTGATGTTTAGTCCCATGGAAACCATTTTGTACTTCTGATCTCCAGAACTAGAAGTCACTAATTTGTGCTAATTTATCACAGCTTTATGAAGGAGACTAATACATTAGTCTTCGGTCACAATCTTTACCCCTGGAGTCCTCAAACCACATGGATGAGAAAAGGGAAGATAAATAATAACCGAGAATAAAAACAGAGATTCTGTTATCAGAAGAGGATGAGTACTCGGACAAAAGCCCACAACGTCCAGTCTATCGATGCTGGTTTTGTTGCTGCTGCTTTTTGATTCAGTAGATTTGTTTTTCTGGTAAATTTTATAGAAATGGCATTACCATAGCTAAGTGCATTCTAGAATAACTTTCCTATAGTATTTATTTATTCTTTTGCATTTGTACATTGACTCCCTGAAAGGAGTTGCCTGTTCATTCTGGACATGCATGGTGTTGGGATAATAATAAAGTGGGGAGAGATCTGGGTAGCAAGATGGGTGCATGTGATCTTCTCATTGATCACATCACAAAGAAGGAATGTGCAGTAGTAAGAAACCTGGGCATACAAACACAAAATAGACTCAGTTGTGTCAACTTACATACTAGGTTTTCTTCTTCCACTTGTTCATCTTGAAGACGCCACTTTCTTTCTTTGGGTCTTGATCTCACAGTCTGTGAAGCAGCAGGAGCTGAAGGAATAGAATGAGTGCAACGCTGTCTTCCAGTTCCATCATTGTGTGAGTCCCTCCGTGGTAGTGGCATCAAGCATAAGGGAAGTGCATGTTCTACTTTGGGGCACAGGGAGATTTTAGAAAGGATGTTGAAGGGGTCTGGACTCAGGAATGTTAGGATGATATTTTTTTAGAAGAGCTGATCCAAAAGGTCAGAGGCAATAAATCCAGGGTTAGGGATACCACTGCCTCATTTCCTCTTCTATGTGCTGTAGCTACATTGTAATTGAATTTTTGGCCAGCCCAGAAGAGGAGGTTTTCCGTGAGAAAATGATCTGTGGAAAAGTAAAATTTTTCTGGAGCAACAGTGATACTGGTATATTAATTGAAATTTTCAAGGGGATGTTTTATAATTGCAAACAGAATAATCTCAGAGTTTTTCCTATCCAAATTAATTCCTATTAAGTGTCTTAGATAACTTGATAAAAGCTTCACAAGTGATTTTGACTCATTCCCATTCTCTAAGGATATCGCAACTTCACCTTTGCTCAGTGAAAAATAGCACCTAGATTACACTCAACTTCCTTTGTGGTTCTGTCTTGATTCTGAATACCATTGCATGTACTGGTTTTCCAAGTGCAAAAACTTAGTGAACACTGGAGGAAGATGTGGAACTACCACCCTTACCCCACATTCCACCTCGGCCTTTTGCTGGACCAGAGTGCTGACAGGGCTATTTTTCGTCCAGAATTCAAGGCAATCTCTCATCCCTGGGACAACCTCAGCCTTATAGGTTTAGGATACAGAGGTTGCCCCAGGCCTAGTAGATAGACTCTCAAGTTCTCCAGAAAGATATAGTAAAGCAAGGAGTCAAATTCCGCAGCCCCACAACCTGCTATCTCCCTTCATGAGATTCTGTCTACAAGAAAATATAGCAGATTCAGAAACTCAATTTTCTCTGACAATTCAGCATCAAGTCCTGACAAGACAAGCTTCTTCATTGCTTGTCTGGTGATGAGGGACAAACAATTTTGTCGAGTTACTATTACTGGTCACTGGTGGTAGATAATTTATCTGGGAAGATATCTGGCATCTAGTGCCATGTTGGGCTGTTAACAAGTAATTTTCAGGACTGCTCTAAAAATGAAACCATATTTATTTGACATGGTGTTTTTGCTACTATTTATTAAACAAACATTCAAGTCATCAGGGGATTTAGCAGTTTAGCAAATGAGAAGAAATTGAAGGCTAGGAAAAAGAGTAATGACAGTACAGAAATCTTTGCTTTATCTAAGACATTAACTATTAAAATTAAGAATAATTTAAAATTTAGAAGATTAGGTCATGGTTTTTACAAGAAAAGGAGAGATCAAAAGAACTATTTTAACTGATTACATCATAACTATTTTATGCATGTCGCATGTTTGACATTATTCCATTTCCAAAAACAAAATTTAAGACTGTGTTGATTTTATAGATTTAAAAAAATTGAAAACAAAAGGGCCGGAACTCATTCAGTAAAAATGATTTTCACATCCTTTTCTAATAAATGAGAAGAAATAAAGCCTTCTTCTGCCCTTTCAGGTACAACTATGACATGTCTTTTCGTTTAAAGAATATTTACATTCTTAAGCAAAATATTCTAGGACTTCTTTTATCGACTGAAGGAAATGATAGTGTCTAGAATAGAGCCTTAGTCACTGTCTACCTGGTCACTTGCTTGTCTGGGACTTTTTGACAAGTCACCTGTGTCATTTGAGACTTTGGTTTCCCAGTGACAGAATCCCACATTGCATTGACAAAAATCAATGATATTGTCAATACCATAACTCCAGTGCATGAAGAATTAAGTGAAAACATCTTGGGGCATTTGGCAGCTGAATAATCAAATGGGAGAAATGTAGGGATCTGTTGGTTTTTAAGAAAATTGAAACTATGGGCCCCCAAATGCTACCAGGATGTATATTTTATCTCTACCCTTCCTTGTTTCTGTGGATTCTGTGTTATCCTCATTCTCTTGCTACAGATTGGCTTGTGTCATGTAGCAGGAAAGATGTCTTCCAGTCCCTGAAGAGGGATGAACTCACACTCATTTTGGTCATGGATTTAGGAATTGGCTCACCTTGCTTTTAGTGGCCAACCTGGGTCATCACCTTAGTTCAGAGAGTTAGCTCTGTAGGATCAAGGTACTTTCATGACAACAACACAAGGAGGTAGGGGGGAAAAAAAAGCTGAGTGTGGTTGTTCATTCCTGTAATCCCAGTAATCCCAGCACTTTGGAGGCTGGGACAGGAAGATTGCTTGATCCCAGGAATTTGTGACTAGCCTGCGCAACATAGTGAAACCTCACCTCTAAAAAAAAAAAAAAAAAAATTAGCCACCCAGGGTGATGCAAGTCTGTAGGTCCAGCTACTCAGGACGCTAGATGGAAGGATCTCCAGGGCCTAGGAGGTCAAGACTGCTGTGAGCTGTGATCATCACGGCCATGCCATTGCACTCCAGTCTGGGCAACAGAGGAGACCCTGACTCAAAAAAAAAAAAAAAGCAGAAAAAAGTAACTTTCTAGAATAAGAAGATTTATGAATTTCTGAACATCATTGACATACTGTGGAAGGGTACTATGGAAGTGTACATCCAAGCAGTCAGGAAGAAGCTTCTGGTTAGTCTAATGTAAACATCCCAATGTCCCAGAAACCCCACTACATTTTCAAATTCAAAGTAGGTAGTTGTCAAGACCTCAGAATGTGCATGCACTCATTTATTCATTCCTCAGACATTTACTGCTGCTAAAATAGAAGAAAAAAATAAGAATATGATAAGATTTCTACCCTCAGAGTTTATGCTGCCTGACAGAGGAAACAGACAAGTACACTAATGATGTCAGTACTGTGAGCCCAGAGTGTTAATGAAGGTCCCTAGGGGGCGATGTTTTCCATGCTATGTGTTGAGACCCATCGGCAGGTCATTAAATCAAATTTCCGACTGCAAACAGCATCTTTTTAAAAGAAATAAACAGGCCAGAATATTTCAGTATTTCAGTGTGCCTTGTACAGCAGTAAAGATACACGAGTTTGATAAAACAATTGTGTTTGATAGGATGGAAGACTGTGCATGTGTGGATTTGTGTGCCAAGTCATGACTTAAAACGCGTTTCTGACTTCGGGTCATCATCAAAATATATGAGAGGCACCAGTACCGGGTAAGCAAGCACATAGAGGAGAGACAGCTAGATGATGTTAGTAGGAGGTAGAAGAGGAAAGGTTTCTAGAGAGCTCTCATAGTCATACCAAGAGAAAGAGCAACTTGTGAAAAAGGCATTGGGGATGGAGAGAGCAGGGCAGATCAACAGAATCTTGTAGCCAAAGAGTTGAAGGAGGGATCCATGGTAGGCAAGACATAAGGCTTGAGTCCCTCAAACTACAGTCTCAAGACAAAGAGCTGATGTTATCGAACAGGGAGAGGGGCATGCACTTATAATAGAGTGTAGATAACTGGGCGAGGTGGCTCAAGCCTATAATCCCAGCAAGTTGGGAGGCTGAGGCGAGAGAACTGCCTGAGCCCATGGGTTTGAGATCAACCTGGGCAACATGGTGAGAGCTTGTCTTTACAATAAATAAAAAAATTATCTGGACTTGGTAGCACACACCTGTGGTTCCGCTTACTTGGAAGACTGAGGCAGAGGGATCACTGGAGTCCAGAGGGTTAAGGCTGCGGTGGCCATGAGCATGCCACTGCACTCCAGCCTGAGTGATAGAGTGAGACTCTGACTCAAAAAAAAAAATTAGAGGGTAGATAGTCGTGATAATAATTAAGAGGAAATGCTATACAACTTTAGAGGAGGAAAAAAACAACTTTTTTCTTAGAGAAGAAGAGAAGACGATAAAGCTTCACGAAGGAAGAAGTATTTCTGAGCTATCTATGCATACTTTTTAGTTTAGCTCAGGGATCAGCTGTGTGGCATTTGTGTGGTTGAATACGTTGAGTTGGGTAAAGAAAGACAGATATTCAAAGAACGTTTCAGAGCCCCCAAAAAAGGAAGAGACACTGACTCTGTATACACTATTCAAAGCAACCATAGTACTTTCTTAGTGAGTTCTAGGTACAATAACAAACAAAATTTAATTCACAATTTGACGTTGTCAAACATGCACAGTGGACAGCAAGCTCCACAATCAGGCTTCCAGGGTTCAAATCCACTTACTTGTTGTGCAACTTCAATCTAGTTACCTAGTCTCTGTACTTTGGCATACTCATGGCTAAAAATGGTATCTGTGGCAGCCAGGGAAGTGTGTTACTCAGTTTTTTCTTCAAGAAAGAACTTAATGTTCATCTGCAAGTAGTGTCATTAGCAAACAACCTTCAGCTGCAGCACCGTTGGGTCCACTGCAGAGTTCAAACAGAGGACATGATTTTGCCAGAAGGCCCTCGTCAATGACAGAGCACAGCAAGAACACCAGGGCATGGCCATATTTGTTCAATGTGATGCTCTGCTAGAGAGCAATCTTTGCTCTGGATTCCCTCATTGGGCTAGCCAAAATTTTGTCAAAGCGGCATCATAGTTGGATTCTAACCCTGCCAACCCTGCTTCCTATAGACTCTTCCCTTTCAGAGATGTCGGATCTGTTTCATGGTCTGAAGACTTTCTTCACCCAGACCTTCTTCCTTCCCCTTTACCTTTCACAGGCAAAATCTCTCAAGAAGGCTCTTGCCTTCCTAACACTGTCTGAGCAACTGCCTCCCTGAATGAACACAATTCCTAAATGTTGGGTGACCTGGGTCTTTGTCCTAGACTGCTACTTTTTATATCCTCATTTACATTTGATTTCTAGAGTTGTAATACGATTCCTATCTCGAATACTTTCACATTTGTTTTTCCAGCCTGAGTAAGCTTCTAAACTCCAGACACATACATCCCTCTCTTACTTAACATCTCCATTGGATAGCCAATAGGAACCTCAGACTTGTGTCCAAGTCCAAATTCTTGATCTTTTCTCCCATATCTGTCCCTCCTTTGACATTTTCCATCTCAGTAAATTAAAACTCTGTATTTCTAATTGTTCAGGGCAAAAACTGTGGTGTCATTTCTGATTTCCTCTTATTCTCTCATAATGCACATCCAATCCATAAGCAAATCCTGTGGGTTTCACCAAAAATGTATACTATACTTGGCCAATACTTATCATCTGCACCAGTGAAACACTTTCTAGTCACAATGTCCTCTTGCCTGAATTATTATCATGGTCTCCTCTCTAAACTCTTTTTTTCTTTCTTTTATCAATTCAATCTTATTCTCAACACAACAGCCAGAGTATTTCTTTAAAATGTAAAGAAGATCATTTTCTGCACAAAATTCTCTGAGATCATCCCCTGTCACTCAGAATAAACCCTTAATCCTCAAAACAGTCTATAAGGTCTTATATGATCTGGCTCCTTCTTCAGTTTCTTTTTGTTCACTTCTTTTAGTCTTATCACACTAATTTAATTGCTGTGCCTCAAATACTCTAACATGCTCCTGTGACTGGATTTTGCACATGCTGTTCGCTTTACCTAAATTGTTCTTCCCTGAGATATCTGAATCAGTACCTCTCTTACCACCTTCATTCAGGATTCTGCCCACATGCAACTTATCAGTGAAGACTTCTGCTAGGGTCTGGATGTTGAAATCCTAATTCCTAGGACGATGGTATTATGAAGCTGAACCTTTGGGGTTGAATAAGTCATCAGGAACCCTCATGAATGGGATTAATGCCCTTATAAATGAGTCCTGAAAGAGCTGTTTTTTCCTTCTTCCACTGTGTGATAACATGTAGACATGCCACCATGTAACACTATGATCCAGAAAATGAGCCCTCATCAGACACTGACTCTTCTAACACCTTGATCTTGGACTTCTTAACCTCCAGTACCACCAAACAAAATTCTATTGTTTATAAGCCACCTGGTCTATGGTATTTTGTTATCAGAGCCCAACCAGACTGAGACATTTTTCTCACGTCTCTATGCAAAATTTCATTACCTAGCACTCCCTTTTTTCTTCTCTACTGGACTTGTTTACAGCATTCTTAACATCTAACATAATTGATACGTTCAGTTTTTATCTCATTACTCTTCTCCCCTGTTATTTCCAGAACAATTATACTGATTTTATTTCCTATTGTGTCCTTTGCACATGGCACGACCTCAATAAATGTCAGATGTATAAATTAGTAAATTAGGATAATAAGGGTGGTAACCTTGCACAGAGGTTGTAACTCTCCAATAAATGATATAAATTACTTAACACACTGCCTGGCACTTAATAAGTACTCAGAAACTCAGAAAGCTTATGTTAACAATAATTTGTTTAGTCATGCCTTTATGTAAGGTGGACATTTAAATGGTAGTCTCCATTTTGGGGACAGAACTTAACAGCAGTGACTGTTAAGTTCTAGGGACTAGGGAGTCCAGACTAGGGAGTCCAGACATCTCTCTATAAAATAATTTGCTTACATTCCTTAACTGAAAACTTTGGCATGATGCAACTCATAAATGGCTACAATTAATTTATAAAATTAGAAATCTAAATAGTTTACTATGTGTCTAATAAATGCATTATACTATAATCCACAGTATATTTCTAATATAAATGTTGATCTCTTCCTCAATTATATGAGAAAATTTAGCCAGATGTAACTGAAAGACAAGACCCTGGTGGGTGGGTTTTCCTGAATATCTCCTCTTTCATTGCCTAAGACTAGGGACTATGTCTATGTTTTTCAACAGATATTTTTGGAGTATTTACTATGTCAAAACAGTGTTCTAGGTAAGGGGGATTCAGCTAATAAGATAGACTTAGTTCCTGCCTTCATAGAGTTTATATTTTATTAGGATAAAGGGACAATTAAATAAGGAATCACAGCAGACACGTGTTAGAATAGTGAAAGTACAGGGTGTACATCGTGGAAAAATTAAATTAACTTGAAGCATGGAAGAAAGATGGAAGATCTCTTTTTGTTTCTCAGGAGAGGGAATATTTGAGAAGATGTGTGATGTTATCCTGGTAAAGACTTTTTGCTTTTAAGATACCACGTGGCAAAAGAGTTATCTAGGTACTAGGAAGGATGGTTCCAGGGAGATGAGAAACATATGAAATGGCTTGGAACCTGAAAACAACATAAAGCCTCAAACTCTTAAGAGTTCTGATAGGTGTCTGTGAAGGCAAATTTTAATGCTGACTTGCTGTGTTGCTAGAATGACTTATCCATAATGAGTAGAATTTCTCAGAGTCCTATTAGTAATTGCAAAAAACCCCTAATCTGTTCTGAATAAATGCTCAAAGTTTATTTTAAATATTAATGAAGAAGTGTTTAGTTTTTGGTAATATATGCTGAAAATCTCTGCTAATAATTTTAAACCCCAGCTAAGATTATCTCTCTGTCTTTATGGCCCCACACTCTTTGCCTCAATCAGTTTTACTCAATCCCAGAGCAGGCCTTGACTTGGCACATTGTCTTTGTTTCTGTGCTAGGGTATGTGCTTATTCTCCTTCCTCTTCATGGAAAGAGCTCCTTGCTATGAAAGGCAAAGTTGAACACAGATCCTAAAATAAACACAGTATAGAAAATTGACACTTTCTTCTATTACCAATCCCAGTCTAGGGATGCTCTACAAGGCCTGGTTAGCTTCACTAATCTTAGGAAATTTACCGTATGAAAGAAGAGATTAAAACATATGTCTGAGTCAGTTCAGGCTACTAGAGCAGAATACCACAGGTGAGCTGTCTTGAACAACGGACATTTATTTAACACAATTCAGGAGGTTGGAGTTCTGGGATCAGGGTGTCAGCAAGGTCAGGTTCTAAGTGAAGGCCTCTTCCAGGTTTACAGATGGCTGTTTCATTGTTGTTCTGAGGTCACGGCAAACAGACAGATTTTTGGTATTTTCATCCCCTTAAAAGAGCACTGATCCCATTCAGAGAGATCCATCCGCATGACCTAATTTCTCACAGAGGCCTCATCTCCAAAAATTATAACACTGGAGATTTAGACTTCAATATATACATTTGGAGGTAACACAAGCATTCAGTGCATAGCATCATATAAACATGAAAAGAAAACAATACAATAAAAAGTGCAAACTTCCTAAAATAGCGAATGAATTGCTTAAAGAATATAACAGGAAATCAAAAGAGAGTGAAAACCTCAGTCAGAAAGGCTATCTTGGAGTAAGAACAGTTTGAACGGGATCATGAAGAAACAATGCGATACTGATAGATATGTAACAGTTAGAGAGTCCAACATAGGGAGATGGGGGGTGGCAAGAGGGGGCAGAGAGGTCAAGGAGGAAACATGAAGAAAGAAGAGTTGGCGAAGCCTGAATTTGTGTTCTGGGGATCGAAAGAGATAATTGTACCCTACTTTCTGCTTGCATACTCATTTATTGATTAAAATGGGCAACTATTTATTGATTCAAATAAGCATGCAGTTTTAAACACCTAGGATTTTGCAAACTTGCAGGATTTAAATATCAAACTAAAAAAATAAAAATATGTTTAAAGAGAAAAGGCATAAATCATAATAGTAAGCTATGTTTTTCTTATAGTTTGAGCTATTTAAGTTTGAAGAAATTACATGTTTAAGTGCCTAAGTAGTCTTCAGTTGACTTTTAATTAACCTCTTTTGCCATCTCTCATCCGAGGAAATTGAAAAATATTTTTATAGTCTGACAAAAACTTGCTTTATAAAAGAATAACATGAATTTGAGTCACTTATAGCAATCTTTCAAAACATGTGATGTTTTCAGCCGAATTCAGTCAAGTTGCATTTATTCTTTATCAACCATAGTTATCATGGCTCACTCTCTTATTAATAAGATTCTGACAAAGCCTAGCCTTCCATTACTAAAGTGAAAATCCACAGTGATTTAAAAATCATTTTCTCTAATCAGGCTGAATCTCATTAGCTGTGATTCCTTTCTTTTACATTCAGATGTTTACAGATGCTTTTTATGGGAACATTATTTAAAACATGTCCTGAGTGTGCAACTGCCTTTTCTTGGGAATTATTCTTCTACTCCCCTGGTGTAGGGCAGAGGATTTTTTTCATCAAACCTAACCTAAATCTCAATAAAGTGAAGGAAGAGGTTCATTTTTATATTCACCCTTTTCCCCTCTCAAACACGCACACACACACACACAAACATACACACCCACACACACCACACAGACATATAGAAAGACTGTTTGATTTGCCTAAAAAAAGATATAGAAACCATGCTATCAATTTTCACTTTGATGATGGTAAAAGAAGGTACCTAGCCTCCTTGACATCCCAAATAATGAGGTTCTTACATCTCCCATGATAACTGGTTACCAAAAAAAAGGATTTACTATTGTATAAGTCAGGGGAATCTAGGTTGTTCTGTAGTAAAAAAATTTATAATCATGGTGGCTTAGTACAGCAGAAGTTGACGTCTTCTCCATGCAAAGTCTAATGTAGTTGTCCTGAGATCCTAGGATACTTCTCCATCCAGTGACTCAGGATTCCAAGCTCTCTTAATCTTATAATACAGCACCCTTGACAGGTCAAGTCTCATGGTCTCATGTTACTTCAGCATGGGGAGAGAGGAAAGAAGCAAACCAGCTTATAAATGCCTCTGCCTGAAGGAAACATATCTCATTATGCTTTCAACTATTTGGCCAGAACAAGTCACTTGGCCTCAGCTTAACTGCAAAGAAGAATGGGAAGTGAAGAGGAAAATATAGAATATATGGTGTGCAATACCCATCTCTGCCTCAACTACATGGTTAATTACATTTGGTTCTTCTATACTAAGTCAAGTTCAGAAGCACACGGAGATATAATATTTTTTTCATATTAAAACTATTGTCAGGAAGTCATCTGGAGTACAAAGTACATGTATTGCCTGGCTTGCTGTCTTCCAGCAATGAGACCTTTGGTAAGTTCCACAAACACTCTAAGCCTCCATATATTCATCTGCAAGGTGGAGAGGACACTGACAAAAATCCATTCGAAGGATTGTAAGTATTGACTGAAAACCACCTAGTGAAGTGCTTACCAAATACTAGACAATTTAAAAAGTAATCATTATAATTATTGCATTTTAGTGATAATATTAAAATGGGGATATCATTACCATCATGGAAAATAATTAATGAGTGGTATTATATTTAATGTACAAAAACAATAAAAACAATTTTGAAATAAAAGCATCTTTGAGACTTCCCAGTTGAGTTCAGAAGCAGCTTTGACCCTGCCTTTAATTTACTTTTAGCAAAAAACACAGTGAATTATTAACTTTAGAATTTCTCTTTTCAGATTAAAAAAAATGAGCCTTTAAAGTAACTGCAAAATTTTTAAAGGGGACTCCGTGAAAGCAGAGAGGTAAGTTTCCATGGCGATCTCTGAACAACACAAAGGGAAAGGAAGAAGGGAAGGGGTGCCATTTAATGAGCACTTACATGATGTTAAACAGTGTGCTTAGCACTTCTCAGCCAGTGTCAGTCTAAAACCTGAAAAATGTTATGATATCAGTAAGATCGCCCCAGGTTCAAGAAAGAACAGACAAACCCAAAGGTAAAGGCTTTCTCAGTCAACCATTTAGAATGTGTCCTCAATGGGACATGACACAGCTTTTGCCTGAAACTGGTGTCCAGACTCTCTCAACACTAACAAGTCTCTTGTATTCTAATTGTATCTTCCTTCTGTTCTTCCGTGCTGAAGGTCCCTTATTGTTGTGACTCTAGTGTCCAGTTTGTTTCCAGCCTTTCTCATGGTGATCCTAGGATCAACATACAAAACCTCCATCTCCAGCCTGACCAGGCTCCTATTTTTTGCTGATAATAAGATAAATGTTCTTAGAAACATTGTCTTGCATACTCAGAGAGAGATCCTCCTTAGATAGAGCAGCTTAAGACAAAGTTAGAGGAATAGTAGACCTGTGAGATCACCGAGCTGCACCATCCGAATAAGGGTTGATTGGGCAATAGTCACTGGTAGACGCCAAGTCTAGGGGGAAATTTAGACATAAAAGTGGAATATTTGCATGGTCTCAAAGGGTCTCCACATTAGGTGAAAGGGGAAAAATAGTAACTATACAGTGGCAAAGAGAGATGACACTTTGACTGTGTGATCAAAATTAACATTAGCAATGAGGAACAGATGGGCGTTACGTGCCTCTAGATGGGATTCATGGGGAAAGAGACACCATTGCTTGTGAGTGATCCCTCTGGGACACATGATCTGAATCTAATTGTAAAGAAACATCAGGCAACCTCGCACTGGAGAATATTTCTTAAGGGGCTTGTGTTTATTAAAACTGTCAGTGTCACGAAAATAAGAAACAAGAAGGAAGCTTTCAGATTTAAAGAGATTCAACAGACATGATCACTAAATGGACCGGATCCCTTATGGAGGGCACAATGCATAGGCATTATTGGGATAATTGACCAATATGGCATATTAGAATGTAGATTAGATGAAAGCATCAAAACAATTTTAAATTTCCTAAGTGTTATATAATGGTATTGTGGTTATTTAAAAGAATATTCTTGTTCTTAGAAATTGCATATTTGCATATTTAAAAAATTAAAAGAACAGGATATTTCTAATTTTCTAATGGTGTTAAATATGATTAATAATTTTAGAATGCACAATTTACACATACACACAGACCTGCATGTGTTTTATGTACATGTGAATTACTACTAAATCTATTTCTGTATCACCTATCTATTTTGAGAGACAGAAAGAGAAAATGAAGTAAATGTCAGCAAAATGTTAAAAATTGGTGAATCTGGAAAAGGTATATACAGAAGTTCTCTAGAGACTGTTTTTCCAGTAATTCAATGATCTTTAGAAGTTTAAACAAATTGAAGTTTCTATTAATAGCTGGCAATTACTGTGTGCCCATCCCTTGTTATAGATTGTCCTAGGCCGATCACTGGCATTCTTTCTAAACATTTCTGTAGCTCTGGATGAGGAAATTGCGTTTTCCTATTCAATTTTAGATAGGAGGAAACTGAAACAAGATGTGCCGCCCACAGAAAATGGGGGTGTCATGGATGTCAATTCAGAGAGGGTTCACTGCCTTTACCATCAGAAGACACTGCCCCCGTGATGTCAGGCAGGAAGAGGTGAGGCTCCTGCCTTCATGAGCTCACTGCTCAGAGGAAGGACAGAAAAAGAAGAAAGACAAGCAGCTGGGTACTATAGTGTGGCACAGTGCGTACAGCGAAATTCTTACAACCAGTATTTATTGAACACCTACTCTGTGCTATTGTCATGCTACTTTCAAATGGCATAAGAAAGCAATGGCTAGTTTTAGAAGGCATAATTTGCCCATACACATGGTTGTGCATGTATGCACATGTAGCATGCTGCATCTCTCCAGGATTAGAGTCACCGGCCCTGCCCTCCCAGAAGAGATTACATTAAAGTGGATGTGACTGATACTCCCAAGCATAACTACTATGGCCGCACAGAGCAGAGAAATCTAATCCAGAAGGAGGCTAAGGATGACTTCTCGGAGGGGATGTGATTGTTGCCTGAACCAATTTTCAGAGATGGAATAACCTGTGGAATATCACTCATTCCTGAGTACTAAAGACCTGGTGCACAGGACATTCACTACCTGGTGACTCTGGGAAATGAGCATGCATGTATTCTGTACCGTTCAGAGCCCCTGTTCGTAAACGAATGAATGAGTCACTGAGTGAACAAATTCCCTCCTGCAGTTCTTAAAAACAAAAACGAAAGCACAGCACAGTGAGCTCTTCTGGTAGGTCGCCTCTCTGTCCTCAGAGCCAGCGAGCAAGCTTCTACAAGTCTTTCCTTGACTGATCTGGCAGTGAGTGAGGAGGATTTGGGGTGGGGGGAGGTGGGTGAAGCGTGGAATTGTGGCTAACCACAGCCATGGGGATTCCTGTACTTCCTGGCTTCTGTGTTTAGCGTTCAAACTAGAAAAAAGGCTTTATCAGAAAATCACACAATCTCTCTCTCTCTCTCTCTCTCTCTCTCTCTCTCTCTCTCTCTCTCTTACATTTTCCTGAGCTGCTCAACACTTTTTCAGTCCTTTATTCCCACAGGAGAAAACAAAGCCACCTTCTGGAAGCTGTACTTTGGGAGTTGTTCCTGCCAATGCCTTGCCAAGCCAGCAGCCCGAGTGATTTGTAGGCCAGAAGTGAGGACCTTTTAGGTATCTCCAAAGAGTATAGTCATCACAGTAACAAAACAATATTCTTCTGGTTTTATTCAGTGCTTTTCCTCACACGATTTCATGTGATTCCCAGAGTAGTTTTACAGAGTAGTAAAG
The DNA here is from genome assembly GCA_963574415.1 of Tarsius wallacei. NCBI lineage: Eukaryota > Metazoa > Chordata > Mammalia > Primates > Tarsiidae > Tarsius > Tarsius wallacei. The sequence goes on along the minus strand of CAUYQG010033448.1, from coordinate 57,038 downwards.
ACCTTTGGAGGTGAAATACTGACAGATTTCAACTCTCTTTTTGTTGATGTTGCAGAAGCCTGGGAAGAAGCCTTGGGGCCTTCTCCCTAGGGGAGGGGACTCCCTCAGGGAAGAAGGCCCATCTGACACATTTCTCTGACCTCTGCTCAGCCAGCCATGCTACCTGGAGTTACTTGTCTGTGCTTGATTGTGGTACAAGGCTACATTTTGCTTGAGAAATAGATTTCACAGCTCAAAATAAATAAATAGAGGGGGACCCCCGAAACCCTGGGATTTATCTATTTTGAAATGTGTATTTCATGTTTTATTACATGTTTAAATTTCAGTCACCTTCAAAGTACTCTCTGTTTGATGTAATACACACCTATCAACCTGCTTTTTCCACCGCTCAAAATCGTTTTTGAACTCATCCTTTTTGATGCCTTTTAGTGCTTCTACAATTTTTTGTTTCACCTTTTCCACATCAGCAAAATATTTCCCTTTAAGGGTTTTTTTTAATCAGGGAAAACAAGCAAATAAAAGGTCACTTAGGGTGGAATCAGCTGAATAGGGAGGGTAGGGCACAGAGGCCATGCCATTTTTGGTAGAAAACTGCTGAACATTCAGTGTGGCGTGGGTAGGAACATTATCATGATGGAGGAAACAGTCACCTGTGTGCCACAACTTGAGATGTTTCTTCCACAAATGGTGGCACAACCTTTTCAAAACTTCCAGAGAAAATCTTTGGCTGGCCGTTAGATCGATAGGAACACATTTCAAGTGTACTACAAGGGTCTCACTTCACAAAAGATAATTCTGGAGGTCCCCCCTCGTAAATAAAAAAGATTAAAGATTCAGCTTTAATAACTTCAAATCGCTAATAAAAGAAATACAGGTCCAGAAAGGGAAGGCCACTCACCTGATATCACAAAGCCACTTAGCACTCAGTACTTAGTGGCAAAGGAGGAACGAAATCTTGGTCTTAGATATCATCTCAGTTTCCACTTCTGGGTGTAGGATTGCTGTATCTGGCTAAACTGATCACAGTGAGTTGGCCCAAGAGGAGAGACACACAACAAGAGAAACCACTGAAGGCAGAATGTCCCAGCATGTCCCCACCCTCTCTTCCTGCACCCATTGCTGCCAGAGGCCCCAGTTCTGAGATATTTCAGGAGGCCTGACATCTCCCTAGGGCACTGTCACTGGTGCTGAGGAACCACCGAAACTGTCTCTCCCTCCCTGAACCCCCTTCTCCTCCTCCAGAAACCGCTGTAGCTCACCACTGTCTCCTCTGGCTCCTGTGCTCGTCCAGTCACAAAGTAACTGGTATCCTTTTCCCCTGTCCTGACTTAGTAAGAGATGGAAGACGAGGCTTAGCTGAAATCAGGAATGGGAACATTTTCTTTCTCGATTAAAATGGCAAAAGTTCGTAATGGGCAAGTTGCTCCTCGCTGCAGTGCTGGAGATAGAAGAGGAGACACGTAATCAGCTTCTAGATAAAGGAGACAAGCGCAATAGCAGTCAGGGCTCTCCAGAGAGACAGAATTAATGAGAGAGAGAGGGAGGGAGGGAAGGAGAGAGGGGGCAGAGAGAAAGAGGAGAAACGATTATATAAATAAAAATTAAAGTTTATCTATCTGCATAGAGAGATTTCTATATAGATTATATAAAGATTATCCATCTATCTATACTTAGACATATATATATATATATATATACATACACACACATACACACACACACACACACATATATATATATATATGTACAGCTGTAGAAGATAGTTCTCCCCAGAGAACCAGAAAAGCTGATGATACAATTCACAGATGTGAAAATGTCCCCAAGCTGCACAAAGTTCCTTTAAAAAGACACACTTTGGCTTCCCTGTTCCATGTTAGTCCTTTCTATGAAGGAATGGCGGGCCTGGAAACCACCCGAGGGACACTCTGCATGCCACCTAAGGGGACTGGGGCAGGTGGGGAGACTAGAGGTGGGACAGTAACTGAATCCTCAGTTCCAGGAGGGTCACAGAGACTCAGCTCTGAAATTATACACCAGTACCCAGTAGACTCAACACCCTTCAGAACCCCCTTTTTTCTCCCACAGAACAAAACGACGTCTTACGACTTCTTCACTTGTAACTTCTTGGATTGGTTTTCTTACTGTCTGTTCCTTCCTCCCTTCCTTCTACCCACCTACCCAGGAATCTCTCTCTCTCTCTCACTCTCTCTGTCACTCTCTTGCTCTCTCTTTGTCATGAAAACAATGCCGCTTTTTCCTGTTTCATTCCTGCAGAGAACACTAAGTGCAACCAAGGATATTTATTTTTAAAAAATGATGACAACAGTAGAATTACTGAAAACCATAAAAAGCAGTTAAAAACTAAAAGCTTGAAGCTCTGATGCTTTATAAAATTATACTAATTTGATAGATTGTATTGTGGGGCATTGCCTTGTTCTGTCATAAGGATAAAGTGTTATTTTTTAAAGTGGTTTGTCGGTGTTCGTTTATAATGTCTACGAATTGTTTCCTTTCTGTGAAGATAGAATGTTTATCTTCATAGTCATAAAGGAAATTAAAGAATGTCTACACAATTTTTACTGCTCTGGGTGTAGACTAATTTTTCTACTTTCTTTTTTTTTTAATATTCCACTCACTCTGGCTAAGTTTAAATATATATATATTTGTTATATTGCAAGTTATAATAGTGACCAAATAACCAGGTGGAACTATCTGACATATTTTCCACAGGTACTATAGGTTAGAGTTTACTGAACACCTACCCATTTTGGGGGGAGTGTGCCTGTTATGAAATTTGACTCTATTTTCTCATGCCTGCTGCATCTGTGAACTTAAACATGGTTTTGCTTCTTTGACCCTCATTTTCTTCAGATGTAAAATGAAGATCACAGAACTTCATAGGGAGAGGTGGTTGAAAAAATAAGAAAACATGCAATCTGGTATAATGTCCTACATATAATAGACCACACATAAGTGATTCCCCTTAATTCCACCAGGACTGCATATTGGCCTGAAGAGGTTGGATGTTGTGAATCCTGCTCTGTGGTGGAGAAATACACGAACTGACAAAATCACACAAGTCGTATCACATAAACCACAGATTCTCAGTTTGGAGTAATTTTGTTTCCAGGGGACACTTGGCAATATTTGGAGATTTGAGATTGTCACAGTTGGCGGGGGGGGGGGGGCTATGTACACCATTGTCATCTAGTGGGTAGAAGCCAGGAATATTGCTAAACATCTTGCAATGCACAGAACACACCTTATAGCAAGGAATTGTCCACACTGGAATGTTAATAGCACTCTTTCCAATTCACCTCACATTTCCCAAAATAAACCAAAACATCTTGTAAAACAAAAGCATCATTTTTGCTATTTGAAAGACAATGTAATATAATAACACTTTAAAGTTTGAAGTATCCAGATTTGTTCTCACCCCTTCCATTTATTCACATTTAATCTGAGTGATGTTAGGCAAAATTAACTTACAGGGCCTTGGTTTCTCTATTTGTGCAATACAACAGGATTTTTAAAAAGTTATGAATCACGTAAATAAATGACTGAATATTATGTGAGTACATAATAGGAACCCAATTTGTGACAGTATAATACAATAATGATGGTTGACATATCATTTATAAACATGGGAGTAGATACATGGAATAACTTTAAAAACACAAATATTGATTGAGTGACTTCTATATGCTAGGCACTAGAAATGTGTCTTAGTCAGTTGTGGCTATTGTAATTTAAAAAAACCCCATAAACTAAGTAGGTTAAACAACATAAATTTATTACAAAAACTTCTGGAGGCTGGAAGTCCAAGATCAGAAAGGGTGGTAGAATTTTGGTGAGGGTTATCTCCCTGGTTTACAGGTTTAGACAGCTAGCTGTCTTCTCATTGCAACCTCATATAATGGTGGGGAAGGAGGAGGGAGGGAATATGGGTGGAGAGAGGGACAGAAGAAGGAAGGGAGGGAGAGAGAAAGAGAGGCAGCAAGATCTCCCCTTAGAGGGGCATTAATTCCATCACGCGGGCTCCAAGCTTATGATCTCATTAACTTTCATGGGCCGCAACTCCTGATACTGTTCCATAGAGGGTCAGGGTTTCAACGTATAAATTGAGGGGCACAAAAACATTCAGTCCATAATGAGATGCAGAAATGTGACCAACAGAAAGGGCCAAGATGTAACTCACATTACAGATGACAGGAAATGGACAAGGAGCTAACTCTAAGATATCTGCAGGTGGTAGTCAGGGAGGTCTTCTGGGAGGAGGCAACTGGAATAGAGATGTGAATGGTAGGAAAGCACAGGACTGAAGAAAAAAAGGAAAGAAATTCTTGAGAGAAGGAATAACACATGCAAAGCCACCCAGGCAGGAGGTGTTTGAAGAGAGCAAGCAAGAAGTTTGGAGCACAGAACAGTAGATGGGGGTGATAGGCAGGGGTCTTTGTGTAAGAGTTACAGAATTGTCTTTTGCCCTTGAGTAATGCCCATTTGCAGACTTCTAACTTCAGACTGAACCATGGAGTTTATCGCCCCAGAGTCCTGCCTGGAACAAAACTCATCAATTAACACTGAGTTCTATTGTGGACTCTCCGTAGTTAAAAGTGTGAAAGCCAAGCTTTGTCAAGAGGAATCATAACTTGCAGGTGTCTTTTTGGTAGAGCAATTTATGTTCCTCAGGGTATATTTTCTGAAGGGAGATGGCTGGATTGTATGGAAGCTTGATTTGTAGTTATTTGCAGAATTGCCACACTGCTACCCACAGAGTTTGAACTAGTTTAGATTCCCACCAACAGTGTAGAAGTTTTGCCTTATCTCCACAGCTACATGACACCTGTCATAATTTTCTGAGTTTCAATACAATCAGTAGGCATCTGGAGCCAAGCTGATCCTACTTTCTACACAGCTGAGGTGGAGGGAACTCTGGCTATGACACAGTGAAGGTTGAACTGCATCCCCTCTGGCCCCAGCAAAGTTTAGAAAACAGCTCACTGACAGAAAGAGGCAAAAGAATTGAGATAGTAGGTCCTCATTTCTCCTCAGCTTGGGATTTGGACTGAGCAAGCAGAAAAATTTTAAAAACACATAAGAAAGTTTGGGGAACTCAGAGCATGAGGAAACTGACAACATCCTGCTCTAGGGGTAGCTTCAGAGGGCCACCCCGGAAGAAGCACTCCACAAGGACACCTTCATCATGAGCAGAGGTGAGGTAGAACTACCCGCAGAGGAAAGAGGATGGACAGAGGGCCTGTAGCAGCATGGATGGCTGACTCCCCAAGACCTGGACAGAGTTACAAGGGTCCAGAAGCTCCCCACTGAAATGAGGTGAAGATGGAACACTTCTGAGTGCGCTGGCGGTCCAACAGACTCTGAGGTCCATGACATGAAAGAGGCCATAGTGTGGGGGACTGTGATCTTTCAGCAGAAAAGCTAGGGTCTTGAACTCCAGTCATGGGCATTCTCATGTTGATCTTTGAGAAGTTCAAGTTCAGGAAGGACATCAGATCCATCATCCCTGAACCAATGCTGACTCAGACAACACTGCATTGATTTATATGCCCCTCTTGTCTGTGCACCCTGGCACCACCTTGGATGGAAGCAAAAATATCAGAAAACACATCTGAAATGCCAAACATTAAACTCTAAAAGGGTGCGTTACCCCCAGAAGATGCGCTTATATTATTAGGTAGAACACTGTTTGCCAGATGGAACTAAATTAAGATTCTCCTTTATCATCCAGTGAAGTGAGGGTTTCTGGGAAACACTAGATAAGAAATGGAAGAATAATTTCATATTTAAGTGTGTTATTAATGCATGTGACCCTACAAGAGAAGAAAAATATCAGTTGAGTTGATGTCAATCCAAAAATTACCCTAATTTTAGGTAAGCAGGCAAATAAAATAAAAAGCATTGCTTGCTTGTTTCTTAAATAAAAAAGGAAAATCATATGCACTGATATCAGATGGGAGAAGAGAGTATCCTCTTACAAGAGGGCCATGTCCTCCATGGGGCTTAAGGTGCTGAATGTTGTCCTTTATGCCTTTTTTCCTCCTTGTCTTTATCTTTGAGGCTGATCCTCCGTGCTTGACCCAGACTCTGTGTACTGTCCTGTTAATTGCTGACTTGTCAATTATTTGCCTAGGAATTGCCCGACTCTGACAAAAGCTGCTGATTCTAGTCCCAGGGCTTGTGATTAGGGCTGCCAGATAAAATACAAGACCAGTTACATTTGAATTTCAGGTAATTAATTTTTTGTGTTTGTGAAAGGATGCTCCAGGCTGGGCGCAGTGGCACCCATGCCTATAATCTCAGCACTTGGAGAGGCCAAGGTAGGATAATTACTTGAGCCAAGGAGTTCCAGATCAACCTCGGCAATATAGCAAGATCTAGTTTTTACAAAAAGATAAAAATAAAAATAAAGAAAATAGGCTAGGCATGGTGGCATATGTCTGTATTTCCACCTACTTGTGAGGTTGAAGTGTAAGGATTACCTACCTCTAGGAGGTAGAGGTTCTGGTGAGCTGTGATTATGCCACTGCACTCCAGCCTGGGCAACAGAGTGAGATTCTGACCAAAAAAAAAAAAAAGAAAGTTCCAAATGTGACATACAAATATTTTATGGGACACAGAACAACAAGAAACTGTTGTTTATTTGAAATTTAAATTTAACTGGAAATTTTATATTTTTATTTTCTTAATCTGGCAACCTTTTTTGAGTAATGGCAAACCTAAACCCTAATCTCATTCCAAGTTGAAAGGGTAGAGGCTACCCTCATCACCACCCATCCACAGTGTGTCTCATTTAAGACTGAGACACAAAGCTGACCTCACCCTCAGTATTCACAGATGTCTTCATATAAATGTAAATATAACTATAAATTTAAAATATATTCAAAATTGAGGTTTTTGAGAGAAGAGTGACTTGGAAATTTAAGAATTCCCAGCTATCCTGGGTCTCACCATAGGAATAGGAGTACCTTGCCTTTATATAAATATCATCGGTTCCAACAAGGGTCTCGTGGGTAGGTGTTATCATGTATATTTCATAAGAGGGGAAACTAGATTCACCTGGTAAAATAACAGGATATCTTAGTGAAAAGTCACAAGATGATATAAGAACAGGATTTGACCTTCAGATAAACCCAGAAATAATTAGTATTCTTAAATTTCTGATTTTATCTTTGGAAAAATAATATGTAAACCATGAGTGAGATGGAGCATCCCATGTATTGATGCATGCAAATTACCAAATAGCACTACAGGAGGTATTTCAGAGATTATAACGACTAGCATTTATTTCTGTGGGTTAAGTTTCTTATAAAGCGATGCCTTCACTAAAATCAGGGACCCGGTATGTAGGAGACTCTAGGTTACAAGAACGCATAGAATTATTTAGTAAAGTAGGTTTGAAGTCATGTCTAGTTCTCAGATAATTCTTCCAGGCTAAGCTTTGGCCTCCTGTATAGGGCTATTGTCAAAGGCAAAAGCTACTGGGATACGCTAGTAATATCTCAAGTCTTGAACCCCTTTTTAATGAATTATATTTATTGAATCAATTTTCTCATCATGAAAGAGCTCTTGGCCAGAGACAGGCTGCAGCCATGTTTTAAAGGTCTTTTGAAGGGATGGACCCACACGTTGCTCATCTCTGAGAACATACAGGCAGAGAAAGTTGCAGGAAGGAGCACCAACAAGAGCAAAATCAAGGATGTGGGATAACATGGAACACAAATGGGGCCAGAAAAGATTAGTGAATGTTTATGAAGATTATCTGGACGCAAACCACTTTCATTGCAAATTATCATCCATAATCCCTACATTTTAAAGAAGTATAGCCACAGCCACAGTATTTTCCCCCAACACAGAATCACTCTTCAAGTAAATCAGGGATCTTGATCTTGAGAAAGAGTAAAGTTAGTGAAGGACACATTTGAGTGAAATTCAGTCTCCTTGTTTCACACTGGAATTAATAGACAGGAGACCTGGAGGGTGAGAAGGAGAAGGGTCAACTATGAGGGCCCTGAGTTCACACCACACACCCCTTGTGCAGAGGACTGCTGCCAGCATGCACATTTCCTAACCAAACTGCTTTTGGGGTCTTACCAGGAGGCTTAGTTCTAAAAAGGTCTGTATGTGTATAGAAAATCCAAGGTATTACTTATTCTTTCTTTAATTGTCAAAGTTATCATATGTTATCATAATTAAATATATTAAGCAGAAATTCTCTAACCATTCCAACATACGCAATTAATAAATCAAAATGTAAATTTTACAAATCCTTTAGTGATTAAATATTTAATATTTAATCATAACCTTAGTTAAATTCTCTATCTCAATAAAAATACAAATCTAACGTGCTATGCTATAGTCTAAATATTTGTGTCCTCCAACAATTCAGATTTTGAAGCCTAATCCCTAAAGTGATGGTATTAGATGGTAGAGCTTTTGAGAGGTGAATAGGTATTGGGGTGGGGCTATCATAAATGAGATTAGTGCCCTTATAAAAGAAGCCCAAGGGAGGTGCCTTGCCCTTTCCACTATATGAGGATGGAGTGAGGCACCTTCTATGAGGAAACACACCCTCATCAGAAACCAAGCCTGCTTGAGCCTTGATCTTGAACTTCCCAGCCCTCAGAATAGTGAGAAATAAATGTTTGTTTTTTATAAACCATTCAATTTATGGCCTTTCTGTGACAGCAGCCTGAGCAGACTAAGAGAGCTATAGTTCATTAGGTGCTCCAAAACAGATACTTATAAATTATTACAATAATTATAAAATATATTGCTATATTTGTTCATCGCCTATGAGAAAATCATTAATTCTATAAGATTAACGGATTTCTTCATTATTTAAGTAATTTGATTGATTTTAATTTATCTTTCCAGATTACAGTGACCTATCAAACATAAAAAACTATTATTTTGAACCAATTTAAACTGTTGAGTTATTGAGCAATTGATCATTGATCAAATCAAAGAACCCAGTCAAGAACACAACAGTAAGCTAGGTTCTTGCCTTCTTCTGCAGTCCAGTGCCTCCACTCACCTGTTCGTCATGTCTGTGTCTGGGGATGTATCATGGACTGAGCTGTGTCCTCCCCAAAATCAAATGTTTAAGTTCTATCCTCCAGGACCTCATAGTACATCTGTGGTTGGACATAAGGTCGTCAGAGAGATAATTAAATTAAAGTAATCTCTTTAAAGTAGGCTCTGACCAATATAACTAGAGTCCTTATAAGAAGAGAAAGTTTGGACACAGGCTTGAACAGAGTAAAGTCCACATGAAGACACAAGGAGACAATGGGAGAGAGGTATGAAAGACATCCTTTCTCTCATAGCCCCCAAAAGGAACTAACCTTGTGTAAACCTTGATCTTGAACTTCTCCCTCCAAAACTGTAAGAAAATGCAATTCTGCTATTTAAGCCACCCAGTCTACGGTATTTTGTTATAGCAGCCATAGTTAATTAATATAGGAGTTTAGATTCAACTTACAGTGTAATTCATTATACATTTTTGTATCTCAGTACAATTGTTTTAGTCTTCCAGATGTTTTATTTCCTATAAGATAATAATCTGAGTTGGTGTGCCTGCCTTTATTTCTGGATTTTGGCCAGCTTGTCTTGTAGTGACCCACTTACACTCTGACCTTCTGGTTGTTGTCTATGGCCCTTGTGTTGATGGGCCCTCACTGTTCTCAGTGCAATTTCTACCTTTTTTTTGGAACCATTTTACCTACGCATCTCTATTTTGCACAGAAGTAGGTTTAAAAAAGTATAATACATATAAATGTGAACTTGGAAAAACAGCCCACCATATATATCAAGAGTTTCCTATTAATTTTAATCAATTAAAAAATTGCATTCACCCTTCTTTTGTAATATAATTATCATTTCACACATTTTAATGGATGTATTTTCTCTTTGACTGCCATCACTTCCTAATTGACTCAATTCATTCTGGTTAGCTATAAGTACTCTTTCTGGATGCAAAATTATGACAACTTGCCTAGTGGGAACTTTTTAAAACTATCTTCTTTTGCCCTTTTAATACAACCCTCCACATTTTTAGATGCTCTCTTTGAGCACTATAGCTCAAAATCTATCCAAATACTTTTTCATCCCATGATATGGAATGAATTGATCTTCAAGGAGACTTGATTCTCTTTAGTTCAAGAGCTAACGATGTCAAAGAGTAATATGTGGCCGTTCAATGTCCCTGAGTGCTGGGAATAAAAACACACCATTGCAAGACCTCTCTGGGGACAGAACTGAAAAAAACAATCTACTTCTATTCAAGGTCATGAAGTTCACAATTACATGTCTAACTTAGCTTCCAGATTAATTAATCACTTTAAATTTTCCTTCTTTCATATTCCTAACTTGGATTTTAACCTGTCCCACAAGTTGCAATTGTGTCTTCTTTTGTTTTTACTTTCATTTTATGTCTCATTGACCAATGTGACTTTGTAATCACTTTATTGACCCTGAAAGACTCAAAGTCCCTCATAAACTGCCTCAGGTTATTATCTCTCAACTATCAGTGTATCTCAGACACAATTCAGTCCCTTATATACATGTTGTGGCCATAAACACATTTAGATTCTACAGAGTTATGTTGTACATGCATAAGACCTAATTTACTAAAGATGCAATTTATAATATCAATGACCTTCACCTGCTCTCTTCTCTCTGGACCTTACTTAAATAATTTATTATATTTTAAAAAAACTAAAAAAAAAAAAAGAAACGAGGTTTCAAATTTTACAATTCAGGAATGAATAAGGCCTAGGATAAAATCTGCTTTATTAAGTAATGAATCTTCACAGCTTGAATCTTAAGAGAATGAGAAGGCAGCTGTCCTATAAAAAACAAAACAGCCATTATTTTTTTCACCTGAATATAAAGACTAAAAAGGGTTAAATTGTGTGAAAACACTTCATAAACGTAAACCATGTATAAATTATCTGAATTTTTATTACAAACTACCAACCATAATCATGGTTGAGTTAATTCAGGAATTAAGCTGTTAAGATGATCACATAAGTGCAGTCAGCAAGTTCTCTCTAAGTCTGTATTTCCTGGATTTCCAGTTTAGTGCTTTAGCCACCAGATTATGCAGCATTTCAGATACGAAAATGAATTCCCTGAATGGGAAGCAACTACTCACCCATGAACCTGGCTTTCATCTTTTCCTGCACACCTGTCTGGAAGAAATCCAACTGGAAAAGTCCCACTTACCTGAGACAAAGACCTGCCCAGGAAAAAACATGATGCTTTGTGCTCTTCCTTTAAACACTGTAGCACACAGCTGCATTAAGGTTGTAAGGCATGCAGGCCTTCCTGGTCTGTTTTATTCTAGTTCCCAGGGATATCACTCCAAACTCTGAACCAGAGATGTACCTTTGTTTTCATTCCAACATAACCAAAGAAAGAAAGCTCATGATACAGCAGTTTAATTACAATATGCAAATGTTTATGCTCCCATTTTCTTTTGTGTTGTGCAGGTCATGCCTTATTTACAGGGGAGGAGAGCATGGCTCAGGAAAGGGAGAATGATCAAAAGGGGAGGATGAAAACAGACAAAGGAAGCAGTCTGCACTCAATCACGGCAATGTGGTTGGAAGGACAGTAAGGGATACAGGACCACAAACCCACTGTCACAGTTGCCACCAATTGATCACGGGTAGCTTTGTTTCAGCTATGTCTCCTTGTCACGGCTCAAGAGTGCATAGCAGGCATTGCAAACAGTACATTATTTCTGAAAATGTACTTTAATTTATGTACGTGAAATTATACTTTTTGATATAGAGTTTTTTGAAATTCCACAAATGCCTGTGTTACCACCACTACAATCAGGACATGGAGCAGCTCCAACAACTCACTCACATCAGCCACTGTTTCTTTGCATTCAAATGCTCCACCTACACCTACCCTGAAGCTCTGGCAATCACTGTCAGTTCTTCATCCTATAGCTTTGTCTTTTCCAGAATGTCACATAAATGGAAATCTGACTTCATTCATTTAACATAATACATAATGCATGGTAGATTCCTCCATGCTGATGCCTTATCCGTAATTTGTTCCTTTTCATGAGCCTATAACATTCTATTGTATGGATATACCAGTGTGTGTTTGCCCATCAGTTAAAGGACATTTGGGTTTTCAGGTGTTGGTGATCACCAACGAAACCACTATAAACATTTACATTCATGTGATTTGTGTTACATAATTTCACTTTACCTGAGTAAACACCTAAGAGTAGGATTGAAGAATTGTGTGATGAGTATGAGTTTAACTTTATAATAATTTGCCAAACTGTTTTCCAAAGTGACCGCATCATTTTACAATCACACCTGCAATGTATGAGAGTACTAGTTGGAATGCAACCTTATAAACCCTTAGTATTGTCAAGTGTTATTATTGTAGTTATGATTATTATCACTAGTATTATTCCTGTCATTCTAATAGATGTGTGGTGTCATCTCATGATAGTTTTAATTTGCATTCCCCTAATGAGTAACGATGTTGAACATCTTTTCACACATTTATTTGGTATCATGTGTTTACTTCAGTGAAATATCTGTTCAAACCTTTTTTCAATTTTAAATGAGTTGTTTTCTTTTTGCTGAGTTCAAGAAATGATTTCTAGGCTTGCAATGTTTTATTAACTAAGTAATAGGCAAATAGCCAGGATTATTATAAACAGAATTTTTAATGATAGCAACAAAAAGCTAGAATTTAAGAAGTCAAAAGGTTTATAGTTCTATAACAGGGCTTCTCAAAGTTTAATGCACAAACAAATCACATGGGAGTCTTACTAAAAATGTAGATTCTGATTCAGCAGGTCTGGGTGGAGCCTGAGAATGTGTATTTCCAATAAGATCCCAGGTGATGCCAGTGTTGCTACTTAGTCCATTACATTTTTAGTAACAAGAGTCTAAAATACCCTAGTTCAAATTTTCCTTTTATAATCCCAAAGTTTACTAATATTCATTATGAAATTATTTTTGCCTTTACTTTGAGAAGAAATAGAAACATGAACTTAGTAAGTATATTAAGATATTTGCATTTCTCCCTTAGCACATCATGAACTCTGCTAGAACTTGAACAGGTATGTCAAAAAGTCCCTGCAACAAATATCCATCCAAATACTCTGCTGTTCTGTTTAATTTTGCTTTTAAAAAAAGGTCTTGGGAGGGTTATTTTCATTGAACCCATTTTGGTGAGGAAATTGCTAAATTTCTATCTCATTGGAACAATTGGCTTTTACCCCCAAAATATTTTAATGCTACCACTGGTTACTGTCAATACTTTCTGCATTCTTCTCCCTTAAACAGTGGTGGGGGAGTGGGTGGGAAGTGTTTGAATAGCCTAGGCATTTAACAGTCTCATATACAGAGGATGGGAAATAATGTGGGTACTATGTAAATATTTCCTAATATTGCATTGGATATAAAATAAAATGACAGTAGAAAATTATCCAAGTCTTATTGAATTCTGAAATTTTTGTTGAATTTCTTTCTGAAATTAAAGAAGTATAAAAATCTGGCTAGCCTAGAGAAGCAAATCATCTTTGATTTTGACGATACAAACACTAGTCGTTAAGGATGCTATTTGTATTCTAAGGGGTGACAAAGATGATTCATTGAGACTCAGGAATGACATGTTATAGGTTCTATTTTCACTCATTATTAAATTATATTGCACCAGTGTTGCCTATATTAATTAACACATGGGCTTTATTCAGTCTCTGTGTCATAGAGTAAAAGATGAAGAACTCCATTTTGGACAGAAGTTTCAAAGATCTTTAAGATATCCACAAAGGAATGTCAAGGAAGCAGTTAGACTGGAGATCACAAAAGAGGAAGAGAGCGAGACCCATAACCAAGAAGCTGTCAGAAATGGAGGAGAGTTGATGCTCTTTGGTGACGAAAAAAGGTATAACAGGAAGGGGAGTGCACCACTTAGAGCTTGAATAAGGAAGGAATAAGGTGGCAAAAGAGTCAAAGGTGGCAACAGAAGCAGGTGGGCTTGCAGGGGGGCAAAATGGCAGAAAGAGTGTCAAGAAAGACTGATTAACCACATTAAATACTGCTGGAGGGATGAGTAGAAACGAGGGCAGAGCATGTCTGCTGGATCTGGATACACACACTGTGGTGACCCTAGCGAGAGTATGGCCGTCTTGGAAGATCCCAGGAAAACTGGAAGCCCTGGGTCCATGTCTGAGTAAGGACATTTTCTTATTTGGTTGTTAACAAAAGTTCATTTTATTTTATTTTATTTTATTTGTAACAGAATACATGCATCTTATTTTAGCATGCTCAATGTGAATACTTTGAAAATTAAAGAAATGCAAATGGCGACAAACAAAAACCTTTTAAAATCAATCACCAAGAATTCTATTATCCGAAAGCAATCCCTGTAATACTGCTGTGTTTCTAACTTCTATTTTCTCACTTGATAAGTTTTTATTCTTTCAACTTATTCTGTATAATTGTGATTATATTTTATGCAACATTTTATACACTGACTTTTTCACTTCACTTTTAATAAACATTTTCCAAGTTTTAAATGCTTTGTAAGCATAATATACCATAAAGTAAGCATACCATAGAGAAATTCATCCCATTTAAATTGTTTCCAATTTGAAGGCTGTTATAAATAAAGCTGAAATGAGCATTTTTATGTATAAACCTTTTCCCTGATTTTCTGGTTTATTTTCTTAAAAAGCATTATCTGTAGGGAAATTTCCGGGTTAAATGTTAGAAGCACCTTCAAACGCAAAGGGCCTTTAAATGGCCACCTGTGTGCTATGGCATGGAGAAAGAAAGCTCAACTCAGTGCTAAAACAAGATGACATACTTTCGGTCGTTTTAATTCATTGACTCTTATGGATACATTTCATCTTAACTTTCTTTTCCACAGTTTAGAATCTTACTTTTTCACTTCTTCCTCTGAGTTAGTCTAGAATTTTCCTAATACTGAGCAGAAGAGCATCACTGCCAGTAAAAGTGAGAGAAGGCAGAGAGAAACAGAGAGAGAGAGAGAGAGAGAGAGAGAGAGAGAGAGAGAGAGAGAGAGAGAAGGAGGGAGGGAGGGAACAGAAGAGAAGAGAAGAGATAGAAGGGGAAAGAGAAGGGAAAGGAAAGGAGATGTGAAAGGTATTTGGGACACTAATTTCAAAAAAGGCTTTAGGTTTTTTGTAGTTTATATCTGTCTTCAAACATTTGCATTTTTGAGGCTGAAGCATTGACATAGTAGGGGCTTAATGATTTTAGGTTCTCTGGTCACCAAGCTTCTCTTTCGATCATCCCCCATTCTCCCCTTTGAGAAACCCCTTTCAGGCGGTGTCTTCATGAGAAGCTTCTGCCAATCAGCAGAGAAAGAAAAGCAATCACAGATCACAGTTCTTCCCACCCTGTCCTGGATCCACAGGAAGCTGGCACATAAATTGGGCTCAGCAAGGTGTCCATCAATTCCGGGGTTTGTATCCTAGAGAGCGGTGCAACAATGTGGAGGCCGGGCAGTTAGCCCAGTCTTCTGTTGTGACCTCTGCGGCTGTTTTTGACGACCAGCTCCCCTGGTGATTAGCCATTCCTAAGTCTGGTCTTCCTGCTTCTTGTTGCCTCAATAGCCCCTAAGCACCCTTCTAATAATCTCCCTTTTCTCTTAAGTTAGCATGCGTCAATCTTTGCTGCTAATAAAGAAGTCTCTGTCTAAGTCAGGTAGCTATTGCCAGGCCGGGACCAGGAATTCGAACTTTAGAGCAGTAATAAACCACTCCAAGGGTAAAAACTCTTTAGGCACAAGACTAATTCCCCAGAGGGGAAACAGAAAATGGAGGATGAGTGGGAATTAGATAGCAAAAGAGAAACGGTGAGAACCAGGGGACACACATGTAGAATTGCTCCAGAACGAACGAAACAGACATAAAGCTGCTGAGAGTGACTGACACTCCAGAATCAGGGGCATTCAAGGGCAATCTCACTTTGGCATCACACAGAGACTCAGGGGACTGGGAAAGTAAAACAAGGACAGAGAGACCACAACTCTACGTGTCTAGAGGCAATTGCAAGGACAAATGAGGATGCCAGGAGAAGCATTTTATGTAGCTCCTGAGTAGTCTTACAGAACTTGGTGTTGTCCAGGAACAAAAAGGGTAAAAAGCTTGGTAACACTTGATCCTTTGGACAGTTCCTGAATCCTCAAAATTCATCTCCAATCTGCTAGATACAAAAAGGTCACCCAGCATAGAGTACCTCCTCCACTTACTAGAAGAGAGTTTTCTAAACTTCACGGATAAAATTAACTTGCAACTCTGGTTAAAGATCTAGTTTCCACTTGGAAGACTGAGGCAGAAGGATTGCCTGAGTCCAGCCAGTCGAGGCCGCGGTAGCTTTGATTGTGCCACTGCACTCCAGCCTGGGTGACACAGTGAGACTCTGAATTTAAAAAAAAAAAAAAACTAGCTTTCTAGGATGTGACCCTGGAGAGTCAGGGGTGGAACATGACCATTTTTTTTTAAAATAAGATCCACCACATAATTCTCATCACAATAAATGTTTGGAAAACACCTTTGTAAAATCCTTTACCTGATGCGGGTGTGTAGTAAACACCTAGCAGGGATTTTCCTATGCACGTTATATTATCGCAGAAAAGTATGATTTGAAGGCCTATAAAGTGAGGGTTCTTAACTTTGTATACATCAACATGCTCTGGAGGGCTTGTACAACCACAGATTGCTAGTTCCATCCCCAGGGTTTCTGATTCAGTAGGTCGGGAGTAGAGTTCGATAATTTGTATTTCTAACAAGTTGTAAGTTGACACTGTAGCTGCTGTTGCTAGAACACAGTTTAAGAACTGCTGATGTAGAAGGAACACAATGTCCACAGGTTTTCAACACATTGAAAGTCAGGCCTTGGTAATTATCACTCTCCAATTTCCCCAAAGCCATGACTCCCCAAACCAACAGCCTTAAAAATAGGATAGCTGATTTTCTATACAGAATTACATACTTTGAGGCACTAGAGAGAGAGATCCCCCATCCTACTCAGAGTAAATCAGAGAATAAAATCTGAAATCCTCGGTGTGATTACCAGGAAGATTCAGTGACCCAACACAAATCTTAACCATTTTCAGCTTGATTAAAGAGAAAAGTGGAAGATTATGCTAAAACAGATGCCCATCGTGATCCAATGTTCCTTCAGTACAGATTTGGGATACCCATGGCGGTATTAAAACAAGGAAACTGAGGCAAGGACAGTGTTGGGTTGTATTCTTGCATTTTGGGGAGAGGACAGCTGTGATGTCAGGGAGGTTGTGCAGAATGCGCGTGGCATTGGGGAATTGGGGAATGTTGACAGAGTCAAGTTCTGGGGATTGGGGAATGTTGACAGAGTCAAGTTCAACCTTCCCACTAGGCTCATCCATGCTCCGATGCTCTGGAAGGACATCATTGTACATGGAGTAAGAATAACAGAGCCTTGTGCCTAGAAACTACTTTGGAAAGCTTCACATATGCCAAACCGTGAGATGTTTTAAGTGGTATTCATGAACTGATTCTCTTGACACTCATACCAACCCAAAGAGTAGACATTCCTAGCATCACCCCTTTATATATTAGGAGATTGGAGCCCTGAAAAGCAACATATCATGGCGGAAGTCACAAAGTGGGCCTTTGGTGTCTCACTTCAAACTTAGGCTGTGTGATTTCAGAGGGTACAGACCTATCCTCAAAATGTCATTGCTTCTCTCTTAACAGAATGTCTATTTCTGGAGTATCTGCTACCTTCAAGTCTGCGTTCTAACCACTTACAGCAGGGGCTGGAGGGACAGAAGAGATGCTTCCCCTGCCCTGGGAAGGATTATACGCTTGTGGGATAGACAGACACACTCACAGCTAACTCTGATACAAGGCAGACTACAATTGGCATCATCAAGGTCCAGTTAAGGGACCCTGGAAGACAGAAAAGAACATTTAGGGAGCAGATGGCAAGTCGTGGAGACTTGCTGATGGAGACCTTTGACCTAGGCCCTAAATGGATTCCGAGCAAACATAAAAGCAGTTTATCTGAGGCTGGCCATAGAAAGGGAATACGATGGAGAAAGAAGCACCTGATTTTGAAGCGCTGACCTCATTTTTCAGACTCTCCGTTGCTTTGCATCCCTCTCTGGCTCCCGCTATCACCATCCTGCTGGCCTCCAGGGGTACTATTCTCCTTCAAACACTCTGGCCCAGACAGAAAAGTCTTTTCCATTAACTTCCTGCTGTCCAGCTGAGGCAAGGCTAAAATTAAAAATAATGAAAATCAATAGGCCCTTGACTAAATGCTGAAGAGCAGAAACGAGGAAATAAACAATCCTATCATATCAAAACTTCAGCTAAGAGGCCTGCTGCATCCACATGGGACCCCTAAGAAAGGGAAATCACGCCTGACTCCTCTTTCTACAGCCTGCTCTCCTTTGACTTGGCAGATACTCTTTTCATCTTTCTATCATCTGGACTCCTTGAAGTCTAGATGAGGAAATGGAGACGCATTCTCCTTGGAGCTGGTGCCTGCCCTCTCCGGTCCTGCCTCCAGTGTTAGAATCACCTCTCCTCTAAGTAATTGAAAGTGACTGACTTTCCTGTCTGGGCTTCAATTTCTGTACGGTCTTTCAAAGAACACCATGGCTACCTCGTCTGAAGTCAAGTCTGGATGCTGCCATTAATTAACTGCACGAGTTTGACCAGGCATTTAACCTTTCTGAGCTTCCATCTCTCTGTTGGTAAAATTAGGGCTTTGTTTTAGAGGCTGGCTCAGTTCCATTTCTGACTGGTCTATGATTTTTCCATCACATTCTTCCATCACATTCTTCCATGGAGATGACTTTGTTAATTGCACGTGGTTTGCCTCAGCTGTAATAGCTTAAGAAAAATAGCCTGAGCTTAATAGGTCAAGTGTAAAGAGGAAGGCTCACGTCCCCAAAAACAAAGATCCATTTGCTTTTAAAGAACAAGCCCAGGTGTATAGGATATAAACTCCTGAATTCACTGTCTCTTCATGCATAATGTTTAAAGTACATTAAGACGAAGGGACTCTAGAAGACCTTTCTATCTCTGGCAAGCTTCGCTGCATGCAGAAACAGCATTCTGGACAAATACAAGGGCTGAAACATCAGCTTCTCCCTCAGGCCCCAGTGTCCAGTCTCTGAGCCATCAGTAATGACAAGCAGGATTTAAACTAGCCTCATGACATCAAGCAATTTCCCAGGACCTACAATCCGTAGCCTGAGGTCATTCACCAAAGAGCCGTCAGCACATGTGTGGAAGTGACTTGTAGCCATCCACTGGTTCTTTCAAATCTCTTTTCATACATAATATGTGCACAGAATTTTAATATGATAAAGTTCAGACTCAAAGAAGGGAAGGACCCCAGTGGAAATAATAAAATGACTGTGGTGACCCCACTGACATCTCCCACGTCTATTATTGTGATAAGTTCACAGTATTGGCTGGAGGCTTTGTGCCATTAAAAAGGGGCATAGAACATTAGACACCCTTCCTTTAACAGGAGACCTGGGAGAACCAGACCTGGAAGACAGAGCTATAACAGAATTAAGATGAAAACACCTCCCAGTGAGAGTACAGGACAGATCAAAACTGGGTAATCTCACTCTATGAAGAATCAAAGCTAGAGAACAAGGAAGGCAGGGAGCAAACCTTCAGATAGATGTAGGCACACATAGAAGGAATCCAAGAGGAGGAAAAAGACGAGAGAATCTCGGAGAATGTAGGTAAACAGAAAGTCTGAGGAAATACTAGAACACAGCTCTAATAATAATAGTAACAATAATTACAATAGCATTTTGACATCCTGGTAGTGTAAGGCACGAGAATTATTAAAGGTTCTATAAGTCAATCCAGCTGTTCCAAAAGAGACAGTGTACTGGTGGGCATGTGTCTTCATGTCTTCATGATGTCATGGGCTTCCAACTGAATTTTTTTCCCTGCCTAATTGCAGAATATATTAATTACATATTGCTGAGTAACCATTTACAATAAACTCAGCAGTTTGAAATGCCACACATTTATTACATCACATTTCCCACGAACCAGAAATCCAAGTCTGGCTTGGTTGGATCTTCGGCTTAAGTTTTATCTGAAGCTGCAATCAAGGTGTGAGATAGGGTTGTAGCCTCATTTCAAGGTTTGACAGGAAAAGCATCCTATTCTAAGCCCATGTGGTTGTTGGCAGCATCCTGTTTCTTGTGAGCTGTCAGACCGAGGGCTTGCACTTCTTGTTTACTGTCAGCTAGAAGTTTTCCTCAGTTCCTTGTCATGTGGTTTACTCCTTAGGGCAACACACAATATGGTGGCTTCCTTCCTCATAGCTAGCAAGGAAGAGTCTCTCAGTAAGACAATGTTATAACCTCCTGTAATAGAATTTTGTAATCAACACATACATATCCCATCACCTTTGCCATATCCTATTGGTTAGAGGCCACTTACAGGATATGTTCACACTCAAACAGATGGAGTTATATAAGGGCATGATTACCAGGAGACAGTGATCATAGAGGTCACCTTAGAGTCTGTCTGTCACACATAGCTAGAGCTGCTTGTTGGTGCATGGTATTAATTCTACTCTTCTGTTATCCTTGAGAAATTCAGCAAAAATAACACAGCACTGTCAATGAGCTACATCACATTGTGAAGTACAGGTTGCTGAGTCAGACAATGGGACTCTCTGGTCATGTCAGGGTTATTGAGACAAGGTTCTTTTTTCTGTTGGCTACTTGCTGAATTTCCTTTCCCAGGAATCAATGCCTTCCTTTTCCTAAATACCGTAGACAAGAATAACTAACTAGATGAAATGAGGTGAGTAATGTAACACAGACAAGTGTAAGGACCCGCATGTGGATCCCTTAAACCTACTGCACAAGTTGAAGCAGAGCTTGGTAACAAAGCTTGTGAATAAGACCTAAAGGATTTGGTTACTCAATATGAGTCAGCAGCAAGATGTGACTGCCAAGAACAGCTGAGGCAATTGCCAGTTGTGTTAGGATTCAATTTCTTCTCAGAGTGAGAACAATTTTTCAATAAGCACAATTGCCATAGCAGAGCCCCTCATTGGAGGGAGGTCTTCTTTGTGTCATTGACTCATATCATAAACATTGATTCCCACTGACTTCCAAGTGCCAAGCTATGCAGACACTCAACCAAGAAGATGCATTTCCTGTCTTCAGGGAATGCCCCTTGCATAAGACAAGTAGACAATTTCAATAAAAGACTGGAAGTGCTAAGAGCGAAAGTAACCAACAATCCCCAAACCCCAGATATTTATTTCTTGCTCATGCCACTTACAGGAGACCACGGCTCAAGTCCAGTGGCTCCATGTGCCTTCTTGTTCTAGGGATTAAGATGAAGGAACTTGGGACAAGAGAAAAGCAAGAAAGTCAGTGGAAACCTGTGATACCTTTGATAGTTTCCCCTGAAATGGGACTAATCTACTCACCTTTCATTGGCTGAAGAACATCATATGGCCATCATCATCCATGACAGAAAAGCACAGGGAGGCACGGCAAGTCATATATCAATAGAATAGACAAGTGTGCTGATCCTTTCTAGAGAAGCAGGGAGCAAATAATCAGGAACAAAATAACATAATCTATGATAATGCCCTTGGAGACATACTGTGGGAGTTGAGAGGACAAACTATTGTTTTCTTCCAGAAGAAATCAGAGATTTTATGGAAGAGGTAACTCTTCCAAAAGAGCTTCAAAGATGAGATCATTCTTGACAGTCTTGGACTAATCACTCTAACTTTCTAAAGTTACTCTGTATTCACACATATATTTATTATACAGAGCAACACATTTTAATATGAACATTTATAAACCAGTTAGCTCTGGTCTAAGCAGATAGTCTTCTTGCCTGGGGAGAGAGGAAAAGAAAATAAACAATTGAAATTTCCACTTGGAGAGAGAAATCTACAGACATTAAAATGAGGTAAATAAAATTTAACAGATGACAAATCATAACTATGAAAACCTAGGTGAATCTGGGAATGAAAGTGAGTAAATCAGGAGAAAAATGTAAGAAACTGACCTTGATTAAGGGACCTAGAAAGAAGATATTAGTAACTGTTCTCCATGAGGAATAATAAATGAAAGGTTTTCTGTCATGGGTGGTGTTGAAGGTCTAAATTAAGATCTGCCTCGTGCTTCCCTCCTCCCCAAAATATTTTTCTGTGAAATTTTCACAGACAGAGAGAGAATAGCCGGGCTGATTAAAGTTTGTTTATTCGTTTGTTTATAAAAAAATTTATTGTCTTGCCACTAAGTGCAAAGCAATCCCCACAAGGGTTGAAGAGAAAAATTGTCCCTTTTTCCTTAAGTGTGGCCGGCGAAGCAAGGGAATTTGGATGAGGCAAGAATGGGCACTTAGCCTAAAATACTTCATTGCTCACATCTTACACCCTTTAATTTTTAATACATTTTATTTCTGTGTTCAGGGAGTCGTTTTGCTTTACTTTTCTTTTCTATTTTCTCCTGGTACAAAGTCACTCTTTTAAAAACTCTTGGAATTAACATGCTAAATGACAACTGCATCATTCAGGGCCTGTGAGAATGAGTGCATCCCTAGTAATTTTCAGTTTGAAAACTGCTTTGTTCTCCTCCAAGGGAAAACACAACTTTAAAAACAGTGTTGTGGTTTTAATAAAATTACAGCAGTATTTCCCACTAAGGCTGGTATTGGGCCCAGGATGGGCCCGATTAGGGGTGAATAGGATGAGACTCAGTCCTTCTGAATGGGTAAAAGTGTTTTTGTGCAAGGCAATATCTGGCAAGTGGAAGTCAGAAGGCCCAGCTGGAGTTCTGTGACTACAACTGCTAACAGTGTGATCTTGGCCAACCATTATTCTATGGAGCACTTACTGTGTGCTGCATATGGCTCTAAGATCATACATGTATTAACTCATATGCTCCCCATAACAATATTATATGGGGTAGGCATTATCATTCCCATTTTATAGATTAAAAAAACAAGGCACAGTAATGTCCCAAATATATAAAAACTTTCCAGAAATTAAGAACAAAAAGACAATAGAAGAAAGGGGGCAAAAGAAATGAATAGACACTTTATGAAAAAGGAAATCCAAACAGCCATTACACATAGGCTATGTTTGTAATCACAGAAATCCAAGTTAAAATGAAAGTGGCGTGGCACACCACTAAATACTCAATAAAATGGCTAGTATTAAGAAGACTGATATTACCAAATTGTGAACAACAGCAACAACAAAAGCGATATACAATTGATGGGGCATGAGTTGACCCAACATCTTGGAAACAGTGCGGCATTAGCTGCTCAAGTCGGGCATTTGTAAGTTCTGTGATGCAAAAATCTCACTCTTAGGTGTCCACCAAACATAAATATTTACAATTATGTGCCAAAAAACATACACAAGAATATTCATAGAAGCATAATTTGTAAAAGTCGAAACCAGAAACAATTCAAAGACCCTGAAGGGAAGGATGAGTAGTAATATTCAGTGTACTCCTACAATATAATACTGTTCATCAACAAAAATGAATTTCAGCCATCTGCAATGACATGGATGAAATTCATAACAAGGTCAAACAAAAGGACCGAGACACATACAGAAGGATGTTGTATAGTGGTATCTGAATAAAGTTTCAAAGTTTGTCAAGTTAAACACTAGTTTCAAAACTCAGGATAGTGGTGACTTTGGGAAAAGAAGGAGAATGTGTGGATGAGGAGGAGGCTTGGAAGCCGTCTGGAGTTATGCCGGTGTTGTCCGCCTTGCCCTGGGTGGTAATGAAAACCAACTTGTACTTGTTGAGCTTACTTTCTTTAATCCTGTTTTGAGAGTTCAACTGCAGAAAGGGTTGTCTGTTGCTTGCCCTTCTTCGGAACTCCTTGCATAAATGCAAGGATGTTTGATTTGTTTGTTTCCCTCATAAATATTGAAATATGACACACTAATTGATTTTTTAAATGAATGACCCAGACCCTGATTGCACCTGTTCTAAAGAAATAGATAACCTACATTTACAATAAATGTTATGTTTAATAAGGTTGAACATAAAAACTTTAAATGTCAAAAAATTTTCAACACCCAGGTACAACAGACTGGCAATTTCATTTTTTAAAAAAAGTTATCCAGTTTTTTATTTATCCTTAATTGCCTTAGGTAGTGGAATATTATTATTTTTTAAATGTTCTCCTCTTTTTCTAATTTTATGTCATTTTTCCAGTTAGCTATAGTAAGCAAGTAGTAATTAAATAAAAAATGAAATTGTAAATTAATAATTCAGCTTAACTCTTGAATACTGAAATACAGAGGTATAAAAGCATGGTGTGGTCTCTCCCAAGTATTACTTTGGGCCTGTGAATGTTTCCTTCTTGCCTTCTGCTTTCAGTAAATTTGATAGAGAATTTCTCTACCTGAAAATCCTCTATTGCAATGAAATCTGTGCTTCCTGGATGACCACTCAGATCCCCCATCCTTGGTGAGCTGACAAGTGCCAGGCTGCAGTGAGCTATGATTGCACCACTGCACTCCAGCCTGGGCAACAGAGTGAGACTTTGTCTCTATTATTATTATTATTATTATTATGTGGCAAATATTACAGGGTATCACATCTGTGATTAGGCTGCAAGAAGACTATGGCTTCTGTCTCAGGTGCCCTTTTTGGCCATCTTACTTGCTCAATCCCTTTATCCTGCCCAACCAGTTAGAAGCAGGATTCCCTGAAACCCTCCCGTGAAAACGTCCTTATTAATCTGAATATGTCTAATACATTGAGAGTTGGTATACATTTCTAGAGCACAGTGGCATCCATTTCCTGACTGATTAAATGCTTTACTAATTTATAAATGCCTACACTTTGATTCAGCATTATTTCACTTTATTTTCTTTTAAAATACATAATGTAAAAATAATGAAAAAATGCTAAAAAACATGACTTCAGGGGTCTGTTTAACATTTCAAGAAATAACATAGTGCATTTCCTTGATTTTAAGATGACTTTTTAACTTTTTAAGATTTATGGAATTTAGATGATCTCATGATTTTGACAGTGTTTTAGCACGGTTGCTGGCCAAGCAGTTAACGTGACATTGATGTCACTACCTACTTGTTTGTGGATTTGCTCTTCACGGTAGGCAGCTTCTAAACAGGCCTCCACTGATCTCAACCTTCTGGTATTCATGCTTTTGCTAAACCTCTTTCCCTTGAGTGTGGGCTGGACCTAGTGACTTAATCCAAACAAAAATAAGGCTGATATGGTGGCTTACACCTGTAACCCCAGCACTTTGGGAGGCTGAGGCAGAAGGATCACTTGAGGCCAGTAGCTTGACATCAGCCTAGACAATACAGAGAGACCCTTTCTCTATGAAAACTTTTAAAAAATAGCTGGTCATGGTGGTGCTTGCCTGAAGTTCAGCTAATTGGGAGGCTGAGGCAGGAGGATCACTTGAATCTGGAGTTTGAGTATGCAGTGAAGCTATGATCATGCCATTGCACTCCAGCTTAGGTGGCAGAGTGAGACCTTGTCTCAAAAGATAATAATAAGGTATTGTGGAAGATGTGGCAGGATATCATTCAGAGATTAGGTTATTAAAAGATGATGACTTCCGTCATGGGTGCCCTCTTTTGCTGTCTCACTACTCACTCTGATGAAGCTGACCACCATGTTACAGATGAGCATTACCAAGAGACCGAGTGGCAGGAGACTGAGGGAGTCTCTGGAACAGCCAACCAAAGCTCAGGGTCTCAGTCCCACAATGTGCAAAGAACTAAATTCTATAAACAGCCGTACCAGTGAACTTGGAATCAGGTCTTCCTCCAGTGAGCCCTGGCATGGCCACAGTCCTTGCCACTGCTTTGAGTCTAGTCTTCAACATCTGGAGCCAGAGGACCCAGCTAAACCCCGCCCAGACTCCTGACCCACAGAAACCGAGAAACAATAAAGTGTTTTTTAAGGCATTAACTTGGGAGGTGATTCGGTATGCAGCAATATAAAACTCATACTACCATACTTTTAACGGAGATATTAGCATTGCATAAAGTATATGTGTTGAGTATAATTGCCATTTAAAACAGTTTTTTACATTTTATTATTTTTTTCTTTTTTGTATTTTTATTTTAAAGGTGTGGGGTACAATG
Source organism: Tarsius wallacei (assembly GCA_963574415.1). Taxonomy (NCBI): domain Eukaryota; kingdom Metazoa; phylum Chordata; class Mammalia; order Primates; family Tarsiidae; genus Tarsius; species Tarsius wallacei. The sequence continues at coordinate 30,852 of CAUYQG010033448.1, read as the reverse complement.
CAGGGTTAGGTATTTAAGTGGTCATCTTACAGGTAAAGTTTGGGTACCCTTTTGATGTTATGTGCCCCTTCCCCCAGCAGTGTCCCACTACTGCCAATCCCTTTCTTATAGTGTTATGATAAATGTTCAGGGTCTCCTTATGAGAACATGTAGTCCTTAGATCTTTGTTTCTGTGATAGATCACTGAGTGGGATAGCCTCTAATTCCATCCAAGTTGCTGTGAAGTTCATAATTTTGTTTTTCTTTATGGCTGCATAAAATTCCATCATGTATATAAGATTTGACATTGAAGTAGCATATACATCAAACACACACACACTCACATCAGAAACAGAGCATGGGGGTATACATATGGCTTTATAAACAGTACTTTTATTTGTAGGAAAGACCAGGAACTCTGTATTCTCTTACAAAGCAACAATCAAGTGCCTTATGGGACTGTATTAGTTTGTAAGGGATGATGCAACAAAGTGTCACAGACTGGGTGGCTTAAGCAACAGAAAAATTGTGTCTCATAATTCTTATGGCTAGAAGTCCAAGACCAAGGAGTCAGTAGGATTGGTTAGTTCTCAGGGATGTGAAAGTAAATGTTTGCTGCCTCTCCCTTTGTTTTGTAGATGGCTGACATATCCCATGTCTTTACATCATCTTCTCTTTGTCCTTCTCTCTCCGTCCACACATTTCTTTTTTACAACGCCAGATGGGATTAGGGCCCACCCTAATGAACTCATCTTAACTTGATTGTAAAGTTGCTATTTCCAAATATAATCACATTTTGTGGTACTGAGGGTTAAAATTTCAACATATAAATTTTGGAGGGCTACAGTTCAACCCATGAAACCATGTAGAATAACATATTCATGGGTTCTGGGGATTAGGATGTGGACACTTCAGGGAGCCATTATTCTACTACACCCAAAGTAGATGATGAAGGAGGAACCCTGGGGAATTTCCTACATGCTTCAGCAAGAATGGAATGTCATGCCTGTGAATGGAGGGGAGGTAGCAAACTCTGGAAAGAAGTAATGTGTTTTGCATACAGAACACCTTCCAGTCTTTACTATTCAGAAGGAAACAAGCCAGTTGTTTGGTTTTCCATGAAGTCCTTTTCCCTTTGCTCTGTGCTTTCGGAGTCACTTACTTTTCAGGTGAATACAAGTCAACCCAGGCAATATCAACAGCTCGGGTTAATGATATTATTTGAAATCTGGGACAGAAATAATGTTCCCTGAATTCATTCATTGAAAATATGTTGACCTTCCCTGCTCAATGCACTGTTAGTGGCTTTCATCTGCAACATCTCACCTAAATCTCAAAATATTGCATATGATACGATATTTACATATAACGTAATAATATTTACCACAAAATTTATGCATGATGTGTCACTATATATTTTTAATAAAGGAAAACAGTAGGTTCAGAGAGGATATACAAGTAGCTTTGAAGAACTGAATTTTCATTTGCCTGACCCCAAACTCTTACTCTCTTGAGAACATTTTTTGTTCACTATGATTCTCAAGTAGCAGCGACCTCCGGAGCAGATGTTGTTTGTTCACATGAAAAATTGGTCCCGTAAAGGGTCTGCAATGCACAGGTTGTTCAGGTCATCAGGAATGCTTACGAGAGCTGAGGTCCTTTATGTACTTTTTTTCCTAAGGAAGGTAGAATCATCTGATTTAATTGCTTTCTATAATAACAGCACACATGCATTCAGTGTGTACTATATGTAAGGCACTTTATGTATAATAATATGAGAAGGGTGTAATTTTAATTTTTCCCAATTTATAGAGGAAGAAACTGAGGTTAAGTAACATAGGCAGAGTCACAGAGCTAATAATGCAGAGAGAGAATCTGAACACTAGCAATCTGGTTTTGAAATCTGCCCGGTTGGGGTTTGTGATGTTTACTGAATGTCTCTTTGGTGAGACTTTGCTTTCTGTCCTCTTTCTACTTTTAATTGGGGCCTAAAAGACATAGACTACGAGCAAAATAGACTCACAATGACCTCAGAGAAGGCCAAAACCATGATAGTAATTAAAGTACAGGACAGTACATCATGATTATTAACTGTAGGCAATGGAGAAGTGAATTAAGGGCCAGGAGAGAAGGATCAGGGAAGCTCATCAATTTTACAATTCTAAACCAGCCTCAATAAACAGTACTCCTCTTTTCTGCTCATTCGGCAAAGACGAAGACAGATGAGAGTCATATCCCTTTTATTACCAGTAGGGGCTAGGTTGGAGAACATAACCATAGCAAAGCCAAGGGCCTGCTAGCTGAGCCCCAAAACTAGGCACACTCACACAGACCCTGGCAGATCTCTCTCCTGCAGAAAAGCTTCTCAGAGACACAGCAGAGAAGCCTTGCAGGCTCAATGCACCCTACCACCTATGTGTTCCCAGAGGAGGAATAGACCCTCCATTTCCCGAAGCTAGCAGAGCACTTCTGTCAATTCAAAATGGTTTCCAGGAAGTGAATCCATAAGACTGACTGACTCCAGTTAAGGAACAAGAGCTGGGAAGGGCATTAAATCCTCTGAAGAAGGCATGAATAACTCTTTGAGTTTTCTTCCATGAGGACAAAGGCACTGTCTTTAGTTCACTTGTATGTCTCCAGGGTCTACCTCAGTGCTGGTTAAGACTAAGAGCTAAAGATTAAGTGACACAGAAATGAAAGAGTGATCACTGACACAAATGCTGATCTGAGACATGCTTGATATCAAGGGCCTAAATGTGAGATAAAGTTTGCCAGTAACTGCATCTTCATAACAGCTTTTATATTTAAAGGCTGATTATATATGTGGAGAGAAAAATAATTACACTTACAACTGAGCTTTTAAGCTTAGCTTTTTCTTTGTCAATTGGTTTACTCAATAAAGTTATAACAATATCATAAATATTGGACTTGTATATCTTATGGATAGTTTAATTCTTAGAATGTATACGCATGTAGAAAGCATAAAGAAGAACTCAGATCTCTTCTTCATTTGAAGACATAATGAGAGATACACTGGAGTCCTCTTTCTAGTTTGAAGTTATGATGGGTGAACCTAGAAAACTGATCTTATTTATAAAACCTTGTGTATGTATTCGTACATGTTTAAACTTCAGTCATCTTCAAAGTACTCTCCATTTGATGCCATATACTTATTGAGATACATTTTCCACTGCTCAAAACAGTTTTTGAACTCATCAATTTTGATGCTTTTTAGTACTTTTGCTGCCTTTTGTTTCACCTCGTTCACATCAGCAAAGTGTTTCCCTTTGAGGAGTTTTTCATCTGGTGAAACAGAAAAGTCACTTGGGACAAGACCAGGTGAGTAGGGAGGATGGGGATCATGCCGCTTTTTGGTGAAAAAGTGCTGAACACTCAGCATGGTGTGGGCAGGTGTGTTGTCATGGTGGGAGAACCTGTCACCTGTTTGCCACAACTTGAGATGTTTCTTCCACAAATCATGACACAACCTTCTCAAAACTTCCAGATAAAAACTTTGGTTGACTGTTTGAGCTGAGTGTACTATAAGGGGTGCACCCACCAAATGATAATTGTAGTTTTCTTAGACTCCCTTTCTTATGCTGATAAAAGTGAAGAGAGAGAATTGTCTTATGAGCCAGGAAGAGAGCATAGAAAAACTTGACTTTGACCTGTTTCTGAGTTCAGCACTGTTAGTTGTAAGCTAGAACATGCAAACTTCAAGAAGTTATTTCACTTCTCCATTTGTGTGTAAACTTGGGAAGAAAGGAGAATATATTCAAATCTCATAGCAAACAATACGCAACGAATGTCATGATTCTTACTTACTTCTGCATACTTCTCCTTTGTTGCTCACGCTATCTAATGAATTTTTCTAACTCTGTACAGGATAGCTATTTTTCATTAGTTTATAGAAGTCAGCTTACAATAAATATTATTGTACATCTATTGAGAAGTGATAGTCTAACTTGATCATTTTAAATATAAAATGCTGTTTTTTTTTCACTTAAGAGCTAATTAACTGCACTTCAAAATATTCTATGAAATACTACTGCCACAGAGGAGAACAATATATATAGCTTGCTCTTATAAGTGTCATTATAAACACTTTAAAAATAAAAGTGTTATAAAAATCTGTGGAGAGAGAACTCAAACATCTTCTAAGAGACTTCTCATGGTGATGGCTCTATTTTTTTTTCCTTTTTGATATATGGGGTACAAGTCAGAATTAGTAACACGGGCAGGCTTCATGTGGTGAAGTTCAGACACACAAGTGGTCCTCACTTCCCCTGGTTTAAGACCAGGTACTCTTTGTGATGCTACATGCCCCTCTGCCTCCTTCCCTCTCCTGAGGCATTGTCCTTTGACTGCCGATCCCTCCCTTGTGCTAATGTGATTAATGTCTGATCTCGCTTATAAGTTAAAACATTTGGATTCAGTTCTTTGTTTCTGTGAAAGATCACTCAGTCAAAGATCACTAAGTCTCCAACTCCATCCAATTTGCTGCAAAGGCCATAATTTTCTTCTTCTTTAGGTCTGTGTAATACTACATCATGTATATGTACCACATTTCCTTTTTTCTGTCCACTTTTGATGGGCAGTGGGGTTGGTTCCATGCTTTTGCTATTGAGGAGAGTGCAGCTATAAACATCCACATGCACGTCTTTTTCGTAGAACCATTTATGTTTCTCCCAGTATATTCTCAGGAGAGGGAATACTGCTGGATCATATGGAAGGTCAACTTTTCGTTCTTTTAGGAATTGCTACATGACTTTACAGAGAGGTTGAACTAGCTTACGTTCCCACCAGCTGTGGAAGCATTCTCTTTTCTCCTCACACTTGCCAACCTCTTTTTTTATTATTGATGAGGGCCATCTTTACTGCAGTTTGGTGGTCACTCATTGTGGTTTTGATTTGCATTTCTCTTATAATCAGTGAGGCTGAGCATTTTTTCATGTACCTGCTGGCTGCTTGTATAGCTTCTTTTAGAAGGGTCTATTAATGCCCTTTGCCCATTTTTTAATAGAACTGTTTGATTGTTCATTTTTCCTTTCAGCTTGTGTTCTTTGTAGATCTTGAGTGCTAGGCCTTTGTCAGATACACAATGAGAAATTTTTTCCCCCATTCTGTGGGTTGTCTCCCCATTCTCTTCATGATTTCTTTTGCTGGGCAAAAGCTTTCCAGCTTGATGAAGTCTCACTTGTCTATCTTATCTTTTATGACCTTGGTTTATAGGAGTTGATCAGAAGTTACTTGCCTACCTCAATGTGCATAAGAGTGTCTCCTATGTTTTCCTCAAGGATTCTTATAGTTTGAGTTTTACGTTTAGGTCTTTGATCCATTTAGAGTTGATTTTTATATATGGTGCTAGGTAGGGGTCCTGTTTGATTTTTGTGTATGTGGTCAGACAATTTTTCCAGTACCATTTACTAAATATGACCTCCTTTTCCCTGTAGTTGTTATTGGTGACTTTGTCGAAGATGAGTTGGTTGAGAGATCAAGTTTTTGTTTCTGTAAACTTTGTCCTGTTCCATTGGTCTTTGTGTCTATTCTTGTATCAGTACCAGACTTTTTTGGTTGCTGTAGTCTTGTAGTAAAGATTAAAAGTCTGGAAGTGTGATACTTTCTGCTTTGTTCCTTTAGCTGAGGATTGTTTTGCTATTCGTGCTCTTTTTTGTTGCCATATGAATTTCTGTATTGTTGTGTCCAGGTCTGAGAAAAGTGATGTTGGTGATTTGATGGACATTGCATTGAATCTGCAGATTATCTTGGGTAGGATGAATATTTTGATTCTTCCAATCCATGAGCATGGGATGTTTTTCCATTCGTTTGTGCCATACTTGATTTATTTGAGCAGTGTTTTGTAGTTCTCTTTCACTTCTCTGGTTAGGTGCATGCCAAAGTATTTATTTTTTTATTTGTTTGTGGCTATTGGCAAGGGAATGTGCTTTTTATTTGGCACACTGTCTCCTTGTTGCTGGTGTGTAGAAATGCAACTATCTTTTGCACATTGATCTTCTCAGCTAAATTCTACAAGACATACAAGTAGGAGCTGATACCAATCTTACTGAAAGTTTTCCAGGCAATCAACACAGAGTGAATTCTCCCCAACTCATTTTATGAAGCCAGCATCATATTGATACTCAAACCTGGCAAAGACCCAACAAGGAAAGAAAATTGCAGATCAATCTTCCCGATGAACACAGATGCAAAAATCTTAAACAAAATTATAGTAAATCGGATCCAACAACACATCTCAAAGATCATCTACCATGGTCATTTGGGCTTCATTCCTGGGATGCAGGGCTGGTTCAACATTCACAAGACCATAAACAAAATTCAGCACATCTACAGATGTAAAACCAAGAACCGCATGATTATATCATTAGAAGCAGAAAGAGCATTCCACAGAATCCAGCATGCCTTCTTAATAAAAAATCTTGAGCACCTAGGCATGGGAGGAACATTCCTCAAAACAGTAAGAGCCATCTACCATAAGCCTACAGTCAACATTTTGCTCAATGGACATAAATCAGAAGCATTTCCCTTGAGAATGGGAACTTGACGAAGATGTCCACTCTCAGCCCTTCTGTTCAGTCTAGTATGGGAAGTCCTAACCAGAGTAATCAGGCAAGAGAAGAAAATCAGAGGTGGTATCCAAATAGGAAAAGAGAAATTCAAGCTATTCCTCTTTGCAGATGATATGATCCTGTATCTTGAAAACCCTAGGAAATCTGTCAAGGGTCTCCTCGCGCTGATAATCAGTATTGGCTCTATTTGAAATCTGGAATCAAAACAAGACTGTGAAGGGAAAAACCAGCACTACCAGTTTTCAGAAACAAAAGGGTCACACTCTGGAAGACTGCAGTGGGGAATCCAAGACAGGAGAGAGCTGCAAGAAATGCATGCACGGCTTGAAACAGAGAGTTCCAGGTAAGGTGTGAAAACTTGAGGGTCACAGTCCAAATGCTTTTTCAGTCTTCCTAGTATACAGAAACCAAAGGTTCATGAGAATTACCAGATTTTACTGTAGTTTGCTCATGTATATGTGTGAGCTCTTTTAAGTAAAAGATTGAATTGACATCTTCCCCATAAATCTTGCCCCATGTACCTGGCACAGGGGCTGCTATGTGGGATATGCCCAATAAATACTGTTTCAACTGAACCGATAGGGTTATGGGGAGAGATACGTATATATATATATATATATATAGAAGGGTGTGAGCCTCCTGGTATCCTTGACTAAGACAGAAAAGAGGAAAACTATCAAGACCTGCTCATCAAAGGATCAGCCAGCTTTCGTTCCAGCAAACCTAAAATCAAAGAGAGTGCTACAATTTTCCATTGCCCTGGAGGCATTCCAACACTCAGCAGGGTCTAATTATTTGAACAAGGGGACCACTTCAAGCCTGCAATATTGCAATATTTGTAGCACCGATGTGTGTCATTTGGGCCAAAGTTTGACACAGGATCAGAAATACAAGCAATATATTGTCTATAGTTGTCCATCCAACACAACAAATACACTATAGGCTTTTTAAATTAAATTGTATTTAACATACATACTTTACCTGAATCATCCAGCATTACTTCTATGCAATATCATCACCCAATCAAGGCCAATCTCTCTAATAGAAGGCACGGGCATAGTGCCTAGAGCTTAAGGGCTTTTGAGGGTTTCCCTAAAATTTTTTAATTTAAAAAAATATTAAATTTTAGGTTAAAGAAGATATTTAAGTAAAGAAGAAAATATATCTATTTTTATACTAATGTAGTCATAAAATATACTTTCAATTTGTGGGTGTGTGTGTGTGTGTGTGTGTGTAAAAAGAGGTCCATAAAGACAAAAGTCATAAAAGTCATAACTTAATCCTGAAACCACACATACCAAGTAAATCTGGTATCATAAAGGTGATTAAAAATCCTGTTTTTTGAAAAAAATAAAATAAAATAACCCATTTACCACTGATTGGTGGATTATTGTCATGTATATACAGACACATGTGGGAGTCAGACCGGCTGGTGAGGAAGGCATGCAATGGGTGAGCCGAGTTGGAAGGAACCACAGTCTTCCATGTTTTGTGTTGTGACCCTCATTTCCCTCTCACTAGCAGACTGCTCTAACTAATTAGCAAATCAAAAGAAATAGAAACAGTTCTAGACCTCAGCACAATCAAATTAGTGGAGTTATTTGAGGATATCATTTTCACACAGTGTAATCATGCTCTCTTTGTTTTGGTCAAACGAGTGAAAATTATCTTTCAAACCCAATGCCCTTCCCTCTACCCAACTGGCTCTATGGATAGTGGCATTGTCTATCTGCTTTCATCAGTTTTACAGATGATCCTTTTTTTCTATGAAGACAGAAATGCACAATGTACAATTACACAAAACCCATCAAGCTTCCTATACAACAAGGACCTTTAAAAATGCATTTGACTTTTAAGGTGATTCAGCAGTAAGAGCCATTAACACACCATCTAAATCAGGACTTGGAAAGTTTATTAAAATTGGATTTTTAGCCTGATCCCAATTTTCTCTGCTTATAAAGAATCCCACTGGACTCTTTAATATTCATGCTATTAACCTGAAACTTTCCAACAGCCATTATGGAAGGAGAGTCTATATAGGATAGCCCAATATACAGGGATTGCAAATAAAATCCCATTGGGTCCAGGCAGGTGGAGTACTGTGGATCCTGGACATCTTCAGAAGAAGGAATCTCTCTCTCTTTGTTTTTTTTCTCCCCACTTCTCCTCCTTCTCCTGACTGCCTCTCTCCTATCATGTATTTGGGGCAAAAGATAATAACCAAAAACAACAAACATAAGCAACCATTCAATTACATAGAGCACTGGACTGAACTGAGAGTCTAGTTTTTACTGGAAGGGTAGATTCTTTCTCTGGTGCTCTAACTTCCTGAATTATAAAATAAAGAATTCTGGGCTAATGATCTCTAAGATTGGTTAAGAGCATGTACTTTTGGGTCAAGTAAGTGATAGAACTTGAATATCAGTCCTACTGCTTATTAGTTTGTCTCCTTGAACAAATCAGTTAATTATTTTAAACCTCAGTTTCCCCATTTGAAAAATGAACAAAAGGTGCAGCTTATGCAATTCATTTTGTATAGTGCCTGGCACATATGCCTTAGATATGTCTTAGCTGGTATTATTACTGATTGTAGACCAAACTCACAGACCAGTTGCTTCTGTTTATATTTCACTCCTTGGGTCTTTATTCTCTGCAGAACAGTGTTTACTATTAAACTGATGTCAGTGAGTTTCTAAAGGTGGGCTATGGATTCTGTTTCTTCTTGAAATAAGATTTTATGCTCCCTTAGGGCAATGGAAATGTCCTACCTTTCCATCTGTCTCTCAGTAACTGGCATAGTGCTGAACACACATTACACATTTGATAAAAACTTTGAGATCTTAGAATATTAGCAGTGCAGAGATAGTCTATTAAAGCTCTCTCATTTTCGGGTTGCTGACACTGAGGAAGAGAGTCTTGGACTAAACATCTACAAATGACATCCATATCTCCAATTGACCATCACCATTTCTCCTAAGAACCTCCATTCTTATACCCATGACTTTAAAAGGGAAACATGTCAGACCCATGCAAAGTTCTGGGGAAAGACAATTACATCACAGTTTTCATGCACAAGACATGTCTAATCTAGCGGGGAAGGCAAATCTCTCAGTAGATATTTTAATACAGGGTTTGTGCTGTTATAGCAGAGCTAAGCTCAGATACTGTATGAGCTTCTGGAAAGGAAAACTCATTACGGGAAGACTTCAGGGAGAGCTATTTATGAGAGGTGTCAAATGCCAGGTTAGAGACATAAAGATAAGAACAAAAGAGCCAGTTGGTACTTTTATTTATCTGAACATAAGAACATATGATCGCTGGAATTTAAAGAAGACATGAAGAAAATTAAAATGCCAGTCCTCAAATTCTTGTCACTTGCCGCATACATCTGTAGTTATTTCCTGCAAATGGAAGCCTCTGACAGAGACTCAGGGCTGGGAGCTGGGGTTCTAGTATCTTTCAAGGCCTTGTGGTGGGGAACTATGTAGGTCAGTAACCTGCCTTTGGGTCCAGAGTGCAAATAGAATCATCTCTAACCCTCTTTGTGTCTCACAATGGGCTGTAAAATTCACACTACGGGCACCAAAGCACTTTGAACTCTTTAGAAAAGGTAATCACACCAACTTAGAGCATCAAAACTGCTTCCTATTTTGAAGAACTCATGATCTGCACTGTGGTTGACTGCTGGTAGAAGCTTAAAGACACCAGTAATAGGCAAAGCTTTATCTTAGACTTCTATTTGGCCCACACAACCTCACACATGGTTTTACACAGCTTTACAGAATGGGGGAGAAAAGCAGTTCTTTAAAAATCGAATGCAACTTTAAATGCTAAGGCTGTCAAATTAGGGCTTTAACTTCACTTTTTAAAATTCGTATTTTTTTAACCTAAAATAGGCATGCCAATATTAGTCTGACTCAAAGAAGTAGCCAAGGTCATTCAATTCCTAAAAGTTTATTTTCCAAAAGCAAAGTTAGGTCTCAGCCTCCAGGACATTTCTGGCCTTATCAAATAGCCAGAAAAGACTGGTCATTGTTTGCTTCCTAAAAAGGATGAGAGTTATCTTTGTATGAAATAAGGGGTCAGTTACCTATAAGAATCATCTCTTAGATGCAAGAATATTTTTATACTTAAACAAAGTTAATGACAAATCACAAATTCAAATTATCCCAAATATTTGTGTTTTAATATTTAAGATATGTAAGATCTATTAACACCTCATTTATTTTTTTATTTTTTATTTTTTTATTTTTGAGTTGGAGTCTCACTCTATCACCCAGACTGCTGTGCAGTGGCCTCGACCTGCTGGGCTCCGGCGATCCTTCTACCTCAGGCTTCCAAGTAGCTGGAACTACAGGCGCGCGCTACCACACCCGGCTAATTTTTTTGATTTACTGTAGAGATGAGGTCTCGCCAAGTTGCCCAGGAGGGTCTCGAACCCTCGGGTTCAGGCAATTCACTCACCTCAGTCTCCCAAAGCGCGGGATTACAGGCTGAGCCACCGAGACCGGCTGACATCTCATTTAAAGGAAGTTACTTTGATAAGCATTTAGCTCCCCCCCGCCCCCCCCACACACACAGTTGCTGACCTCCCTTTGAGGGCAACTTGCTCTGGCTCAGGCTCAGGTAAACAGGCTGCCTCGTCTCTCCCAGAAGATTCCAACCTCACATCCCTGGAAATCTTACACCCTGGAAATCTTAAATCTTAAATTGAACTAGTAGACGCAAATCGGTTCTCCCACAAAATCTCCCAGCTTCCGGAACAGGGGCGGGGGCGGGGGGAACCCTGCTTTATTTCGGAGGTGACGTTTGCAATCCTGGCAAAAGCAGAGCCGAATTCTCCGCGCTCTCCTGGCACGTTGGCGTCCACTCCCCGACGCAAACCAAAGGGGAGGGCGTGGTCCAAGGTGGCTAGGAGCTCTCCGAAGCCGGTTCCTCGCGCGGACGCAGGCCCGCTGCTTCTCGCGTCCCACCGAGCGAGCTCCGGAGGATGCCTCCCCTGCTTCCCGGGCGGCGGAAGAGGCGCCAGTGCCCCAGGTGGGTCACCTGCCGGGAAGGGAACGCGCGGTTCAGCCTCACGTGGGAGGAGCGCAGTTCCCGGGAGCCGTGCCCTGCTGGGGTGTGGGGAAGAAGGGGAAGCGGGGCTCGGACCGATCAGGCGTGAGACCCTGGACGGGACGCGCCTGATTTGCAGAGACGGCGGAGTCACCCAGCCCACCCGCCCCACCCTCCTCGGGCCGTTCCCTTCGAACTGAAACCAAGGATCCCCCACAGTGGATGGGCTGGACCAACTCCCCTAAGCCTCGAGGCTCGGAGTCAGGCTCTGGCCACGCCGAGCGCTCGGAGAGCACCCGGTACCTGGCGGGCCGGGCAGCAGTGGGCGCTCGCGATCCTCTTCTGCGCAACGCGCTCTCCCTCGGGGCCCGGCCTCGCCTGTCCCCTCCTCCTGCTCCCGCTCCTCCCCCTGCTCCTCCCCTCCTCGGGACTGAGCACCAAAACGCCCGCCTGCAAAGTCCTCGGCGCTGGCAGCCCAGAGCCGCCGCCACTGCCGGGTCTCGGTGGGTGCCTGCGCCGGTTGCCCGCCTGCCCGCCTGCCAGCCTGCCAGCCCCTAGGCGTCCAGACACTCTCCGCCCGCTGCAGACGCTCCGCAGTGCTGCCCATGGCCCCGCTCGAGAGCCAGTTTAGGGCGCCCGACGGGCTGGACGACGGCGCGGCTCAGGTGAGTGCGGCGCGCCGGGCGGGGGCCGCCGGGCTGGAGGGGGTCAAGACGCGGGGCGGGGGATGCCAGGCTGGAGAGCGGGAAGACGGTGCGTGGGCTGCCGAGGTCCCTTCACCTGGCGTCCCGGACTTGGAGCAAGTGCGGAGCCCAAGATCAGTCCCGGCTGGAGCAGGTGCAGCGGACTTAGAGGCAACCAGGAAGGAGAGGCTCGGGGTTTTCCCATCCTCATCGTCTGCTCTGGCACCTCAGCTCCAGATTTCTGAGTCTTCATGGGTTGGGCTTTTGCTCCCTAGCAGAGTCGGGGGGTTCTCTCCATCCTGCCACTGTGAGCAGACAGCTTCACACCAAGACGGTGCGGGGAGGCGGGAGTCCAGCGCTCCGCGGGTACCATCGGGACCGGGAACTGGGGCGGACTTAACAGTTTGCAAAAGTAACTCGGCCGAGGGCGCATCGAGGTGGAGGAGCCTTGGTCTGGTTTGCCTTTGCGTTTGGAGTCGGAAGAAGATGGGGTCTCTCCCGAGGGCAAGGGGTGCTCGGAAGGAGCGAGACTGAGGGTACAGCCTGGACAGTAAGTAGTCTCCCTTCTTAAATGCCAGTGACATGGGGCTCCTGATTTTTTATGTGGCTTTTTTCCGATTTTTTTTTTTCCCTCCGTGGTTTCTATTTTGGGTACCTTGGGTAGTGGCGGGAGAGGAGGGTGAGGTGGTGGGGCGCGAACCCGCGACGGGAGCGAGTGGTCGCCAGCTCCAAATGAGCAGTTTACTCTTGGAGTCTGACCCAGCCAGGTGCGCTCTCCTAGCCAGTCCGCGGTCCGCGCGCTGCACCCCCTTCAAGTCCAGCCTGCCCCAGGAACAGCAGGTCCGGTCTTGGAGACCTGCCTCAGAGCTCAGTCCGATGGTGGGTGGAGACGCGGGAGCCCAGGCCGTGATGCCGCCGCGGGATGTGGGGTGTGGGGGCTCTGCCGTGACTCGCCGGCGCTGTGGGCCTGCCACCTCATCCTCTCCCCTGGGGGGGCTTACGCTTCTTCGCGCACCCGGGCCGCCCTCTTGGGTCAGGGGTTTCATTCCCTCCCTTTCTGCCCTCCACCCCTTTGCCGAGCCAGCCGCATCCCTGTTTTGCGCGATTCTCGCTCCTCCTTTCCCCCAGCGTTATCCCAGGCTATTTTTACACATAACTTGTGTTAAGATGCTTCTGGGGGATTCTGAGGAGGCCACTCCAAGTCCACGATCTTTGGGCTGCCCTCCCAGGAGTCTCCTGCTAGCGGGAAGCGGCCTCGAGGCGAGGCGCATAGAGTGACTGAGAAGCGAAGGAGCTGGTGCGCCCGCTGGCGTCCTGTCCTCCTCGGGCAGGCAGCCTGAGCGCCGGACGGAAGCCCGCCACCCCTGGCCTGGCTGCGCCCTCCGCCGCTCGACTGGGAAGCCGGTCCCCAGATGAGCCCCCACGCACTCGGGCGCTGTGTGCCCGGGCGGCTGCTGTGGCGGCAGCCCGCGCGCGGGCAGATTTCTTGCGCCCCACCCGTGTGTCGGTGTGTTCTCTCTTCACGGCCAAATCTCACCTTATTCTGTTGAAAGGCAATGATCCGTTTCCACCCAAGGGTTAACTTCAGGAATTCCATCTTAGAGGAAAAAAAGGAGGGAGAGGAAACCTAACTTCTGCCTCCCTACATTTTTAAAAGCAAAGCGCATCCTGTGGTATTCGGAATTAGTCTTGCTTTCGGTTTTTTTCTGGTAATATTGGGTCACACTGGGTGCAGTTAGAATTAGCCTTGCCTACTGAAATTCCAGGAGACGAGCGCTTAGGCTGCACATCCCCCGTTACCCTTTGTTGTTTCCAGCGCTTAGATTTTCCCCCACAGGAATGCAGAAATAACATATTGAAATGGACCATCTTGTTATGTAAGGGTTTCTCCAGCTCTAGGGAGAGAAAGAGACGCTCCTGAAGGAGTCCTCCGGGTTCCCATTAGCCCATCTAACTCTTTCCGCTGAGTTTGACAGGGATGGACAACTTCATGACTAAGCACTCTGAAGTGGAAGCAGTTCACTATGGCAGCAGTGCAGAACGGAGATCCCTCAGTGTGGCTTATCAAGCTGTGCTTCTAGGATATGGAAGCACTGTGAAGCCCAGTATCTGGCATATGGATGCACCGAAGCTTTAAGATGGAAGATTTTGGTTTGGGGAGCTGGTGAGAAAGTGGTACCTTGAACTTGCAGGTGGGAGTCTGAAAAAGCCAAGGGCTCTTTTCACTCTTGTTGGATGCCTAGTAGGAAACCTCAAGTTCCCCTCTACTTACCCCCCACAAGTTGGGGTTTGTGCTTTTCTTGTCAAAAGAATAAATCATTTTACTGAAAAAGTCCTGGGAGCTCTCTGAAAGAAAAGCCACATGGAATCTTTCTCTGCCTTGATTTAGAATTTGATGATGACAAAGAAGGAGTTAGAAAGATGGACTGACTGGTGTAAATTATTTGAACTATACACATTGCCTCTCTTAGACCAAGCCATCTACCCGCAGTAGCACATGTCCTCTGTGGGTACTGAGCCATGTTCTATTTATGGAGGCTAGGTTTTGGAAGGAGGGACAGTAAAATGTGTGGCTGTTCTGATGGAATGGAGCTTGTACCTTAGGCCAGTGCTCAGACACCTGGTTTCAGGGCCTGTTTCTAAGCCCAGGCCCCTGTGAGGGGGTCAGTTGTGGCAGGGCAGAGGCAACTTCCTAGCTGCTCCATGGGAGATGCATTAACTTTCCAGCTGGCGTTGGATCATGGCTATTCCTCACAAATTTAGTGCTGCCTTCTCTCAGCCTGGCTACATGATCTAGTTATTTGGGTTGAGCCTACTCTCTTCTTATAGAAGGCAAGAGAGTGCTAGCTCGATTTGAAGCCAACTGCTTGCCCCCTCACCTTAAGCAAACCATTTATCCTTCCCTGAGCCTGGGATTCCTCCTCTGCAAAATAGTGATGGGAACATTAGTATTGGAAAGTGAGAAAAGGTACATGGAATGCACCTTGTTGTTTATAAAACACTTGTGCAATTGTAAAGAGCTATTTACTTTTAAACTTTGTATCTATTTTAATGTTTATTTTACTTGCAGGTTGCCTAGGACTGAGTAAATTACTTAGGCTAAACACCGAATGAAGGAAAAGATTCCTAACAATTGGCCAGTCTTTCCTTGTGCTCACTCAACTTGAATTCTGCAAGCACTGGGCCTCACTGCTTGTCAGAAGGTCTAATTTCTTGTTTTCAGGATCGGAGTTTTCATGCATGCTATATATCTTCAGATAATTTGTTTAGGAGGGCTCTGAAATTGATTAATTGGGAAAAAAAAGGAGAAAAGTTGCAATTGAAAGAATCGGTTGGGTACACGCAAACCATGATCAGTGTCATAAGATGACCTGTATCTCTCTCTGTGTCTTTCATCAGCATAGCACTGGCTCCCTACTGCATTTTAGATGTTTGGAATCTGTTCCCAGATCCTAGCTCCCTGCCTGGCACTTAATAGACATCCAATAAATATGCTTGGAATAAGTTAATGAATGATTGAACTGAATCTTCACAGCAACCCTGGAGAGCAGATGGCATCATTTCTATTTTAAAGATTTGGAATCTGCAGATCAGAAAACGTACTTTTCTAAAGGTACAAAGGATTCCAGATTGGAATTCAGTTCTGTCTGTTCTCATTCCACTCTGCTGTCCTGCTTGCAGTGCCCTCTTCCTCTTTCACAACTTAAAAATTCTGCCCCATAACCAAGCATCTTCTTCTTAAGGGACTACCACCCTCCCCTCCTTGAGAGATGTTTTTGGGATAAGGTGGGGTTCCTTCTCCTTCTCATTATCTTTCAGCCCTAAACTAAGGCTTAGTTGAAGGATACCACCTGGGGCCCTGAATCTTAAAAGACTAGCTGAAGGGCACAGGGACAGTTGTGTGTTTATTTACTACTGTGGGTCATGGATCAAAGGGCATCAACAGCAGCATTGATGTCTCAGGGTGTGGTCCCTGTGTTGCCGGATCTGCAGCACCATCTTGACATCTTCCTGATACCCAGATGCCCTTCACTCCTTCTCATTTTCCAATCCTGGCTTTTTGCTTCTCACCGATTCCTAGGAGCAACCCACAGTCTTCAGGTAAATTCCTTTTCTCTCTGAGTGAGCCAGAATCACAACCAGCTGATGCACAGCCTCTCCTGATTCATCTTCAGGCCTGTCTCCAGCCTGAAGCATTCGCAACTTCTTCTACCCACAGGGAATTAATTCTATAGCTTTTCCAGGTCGTTAGAATGACATCCACTATGCCATAATTTGTCAATAGTTATGTGCCACTACGAGAGATTTCAAAAAATGAATACATTATTCTTCCAAGGAATAGCCTGAACATAACGGAAATAAATCCCAGTGGGCATCTATTTTTTTTTCTTTTTCTGTCTCTATTATGTGCTTTTTGGTAGTTTTCCAGCAGGGGTCGCAAATCCAGACGTCTTCAGCAGCCAGGCAAGTAGCAGCCTGAGTGGAAAGGCCTTGTGCCCCGTGTGGGGGTGGGAGGTGGGGGGTTGAAGTCGGCGGGTGGGGGGTGGTGTATAGTGGGGCGGGATAAGAAGGGGTTGTAGCCCAGACCCAGCACAGGGTCTGCATGCAGGTGGGACCTCAGGTCTGGTCTCATCGTATCTGATTTTGTTTTCTACGATAGACTGGAAATTCAGTTTCAGGTGGAATCTATTGACTTCCAAGTGCCAGCAACTAATTCAATATTCCTGAATAACACCATGTGGGCCAAACCAAATACATTAGCATGTAGGTCTCATATCTGTCACATGGGCCTCCAATTTACAGCCTCTGGTGTCCAGGGATAGAAGGGGAAATGAACTGAACTACAAAATTCAGGAGAATCGGTTACCCAGAGTATCAACACAACAGTGTTTGGGGCATATGGTGTAGACTGTTCTCTAGCCAGTAGCAGCTTGCATTTAAAGAGCGTTTGTTTAACCTCTGTTTGGGATATTTCTTCTTCCTGTCTCTGTAAGCAGGTAAAACCATCACATTTACTCTTTTAACACATGTTTACTGAGTTCCAATCTCAGTGTACCAAGTATGGTTTTGCTCACAGGTGACACAGTAGGGAATAAAGCAAATGGAAATTCTCACCCTTGTGCTTCTCTTCTAGTGAAGGAGGCAGATAGAAAGGAAGATAGATAAGAAAAAGGCTATCCTAGTGATGTGCTAAAGGGGAGAAAAAAGCAGGGGAAGGAGGTAGAAAATTACAGGCTGGTAGTGGAGGTGCCTGCAGTTCAGTCTCTGGTTCTGTGTAACTAAAGTCACATTGCATTATCCAACACAGAAGATTTTTGTGTGGCAGTCTGGATTCCTGATTGTGTTCTGGGAATAGCATGTGCGGGTTAATCACTGATATTGGGTGAGATGCTCAATGTTTATGAAACGGACAGCTGAGCATATATATTGTCTACCATGTCCCTGGCATGGCATTAAGTGTTAGAATACATTAATGAACAGAACCAACCTGAGGACAGTCCTCAAGGAACTTATAGATCATCATGGAAGACATTAATTCATGATCACAAATGATTAGGCAACTAAAGTGATTGAGCAGCATGGTAAGCATATCTTCACTGCTGAGTTTTGAGGCTCAGAGCTAGGAGTTCTGAGAATTGGTTATGTGGCAGGATGACAGTTCATATCTATGCTTCTCAACTGACTTCCATTATCGATGTTTTTTTTTTTTTTTGAGGCTTTAATTTCTTTATCTGGCAATGACATTTTTTGTTATTACAAAATGTCACTTTGTATTAGGAAAGGTAAATATATTTTTAAAATGCATTCTAAGTGTGAAGTGTATCTGTGCCCTTTGAGACTCTGATACGCCCTCTTCCACATCTGCCCCCGTCTCTGATTCTGACTGTTGTTGACAGGACAGTTGTGCAGGAGATTGAGACATTTTTCTTGTTCTTGATGGATTTATGGTTTAGTACAGGAGTTAGACAAATTAGCAAGTCTCTGCCTGCCTCATGAGTTAGACTATTCCAAGAATATTGCTCTTTCATCATCCTATTTCTTTCCTTCATAGGAATACTTTTTTTCAACACCACAACTGTGTAGCAAATGTGTTTATCGGAAGTTAGCCAGTTACTTGATTGGTTAACTTTCTAGCTATCTCCCACTCCCCATCAGAATATGTGCTCCACAAAAGCAGGGAACTGAAGTTTTATGTTTGCTCCAGTTTCTAGAACAGTATGTCTGATTCCAAGTAGTTGCTCAGAAAATCAGAAGCCGTCATCATTTCTGCCTGAGGAAATTAGGGGAGGCTTCATGGGGAGGAAATATTTAAGAAAAGAGAGAGACATGGAGAGAAAAGCCAAAGACAAATGATAAAAACATAGTCAAAATTTGTAAGACACCCAATCCCTTGTTGAGAACTCAATTGTCTATTTGAGGGATTCCAATGTGGTCAGTCCAGATGAATAACTGGCACAGTAACACAAGCCCTTTGCTGAATAGATCCTGGTTTGCGCGTACAAAAGCTCTCTGGCATGAAAAGAATGTAGTCGATAATTCCTTACTTTCCTATAATGAGATAATACCCACTGCCTCCTTCATCTCTGGTCCGCAGTCCTGTGAGGGTGGCAAGGGAGCGCTTTCCATCTCGATTTTATATTTAAGGAAACTGTGGTCCAGGAGCAAAGCAACTTTTCTTAGATCCTGAAAGTGAGGGTGGCCGACTTTGGATCCAGGAACGTGATTAGACTCTACCTGCTGTGAGCAGACAGGTCAAGGTGGAGATTTGTTAAATTCCTGGAGGACTGAGAGAAGAAATACATTATGCCTCAAGAGCTTCCATTTTAGCACTTTATGTCTTTTTAAAGTTTCCCTTACAATTCCTGCAGATTAGGTACACATATACCCAGCAGTAGGTTGTTTTATGTAAATGTCTTCACTCTTTGGTTTAGGAGAGTAAATCAAAGTTCGGTATCAGCAGTTATAATACAGTGGGAGAAAGGTGACTGCAGATGCAGTTGAAATGAAAAGTTGGCCGGGCTCAGTGGCTCAGCCTGTAATCCCGCGATTTGGGAGGCCAAGGTGAGTGGATTGCCTGAGCCCACGGGTTCGAGATCCGCCTGGGCAACTTGGTGAGACCTCATCTCTACAATAAGTTTAAAAAATTAGCCAGGTGTGGTAGCACATGCCTGTAGTTCCAGCTACTTGGAAGGCTGAGGTGGAAGGATTGCCGGAGCCCAGCAGGCCCGGGAGTGGCCACTGCATTCAAGTCTGGGCGACAGAGTAAGACTCCAGCTCAAAAAAAAAAGGAATGAAAAGGCGTGCTTGCCTAGCTGTGCTCAGAAAAATAAATACTTGTGCAGCAGGGAGTGAGAGTGGGTTGGGAGCATCCTCTGGAAAACTAGCTTGCATTTTACTTAAATTACTTCTTAAACCAGATTTGAGTGTCCTAGGTAGGAAGGAGCGGGAGGGTGTGGGTTACAGATTCTGGGATTCGATTTTGGAGTTATTCTTGTGGTAGAAAGAACATGACTTTGGAAATCACATCTATGTGAATTTCCGGCCTGTTTTGTACTGGCTGTGTGGCTCCGAGAAACAGACGATTTTTCTTTTCGACACCTCAGTTTTCTCGGCATTCTGATGCTGATTAAAGGAGATTGCCCATATAAAGTGCCCAGCACAATGAGCAAGAAAAGTTTTCTTCTTGGGTAGAGTTGCCAGATTTAGCAAATAAAAATACAGGACACCCAGTTCAACAGCAAGTGATGTTTTAGTATACATATGTCCCAGGTACTGAATACTAAAACAGTAGTCAGGGTTTATCCAAAATTTAAAAGTAATTTGCCATCTTATCTATTAAGCAACCCTATTCTCCTGGAAACAGTTCTGAAAGATTGCTTTTCTGAAGACTCTTGAACCACAGGAAGTTAGAGAAAGAGAAGAACAGTATAATCTTGAAGGTGAAATGACTTATCCAGGAATCTGTCCAAGGTGAAAGAGAAGGGTTGCTTTTCTTGATAAGCTAAACAACAGAACCATCAAACCAAGGCAAGCCTATTTAATTCCTAAAATGGAGGGTAAAGAAAGCATAAACCAAAACTGAACTCTTCATTCATTTAAGAAGTGAGCCCAGTTTTCCCATGTCATGAAGGCATAAGCCAGATTATTCTCAACACCCTTCATGAAGAAGTTTTTTTTAACCCTGGGAGGCCACTAGGGCAGTGTTTGGTCCACTAAGACAGAACTTTATTAAATCCAAATATTTCTCCAGGCTTGTGACCATTAGAAGGGCTAGGCTCACACAAGGGCTCCACTGAGCCCACTGAAGTGATACTTTGTGCTTTGAAAACTCACACCTGAAATTGCTCTTGCATCAAATGAATCCATAGCTAATAAAACAGCTAGAAAGCCTTTCAGATTTGCTCCCTTCAGGTAGGTGACCTCAGATTATAAGTTGAGTTCAAGCTCTTTCCTGAGACTGCTGGAGTGTGTTGTTCTGAGGAGGGCTGTGAAAATGTATTTCCATTTCAGGTAAAACCTGATGGGGAACTAAATTAACAGAAGTTTGTTGCATGTGGACTTTCCAAAGTAGAGTTTTATGTTTTCTTTAGTAGTGAGGTGTTGCTCATGCTGAAGAAACCAGTTTCTGTCTGTATAATATTAGTAACTCCTCATTTAACCTGCACTGCTTACTGGCAGTGTGTTTCTATGAAATATAGGTCAGAAAAAAAGGCAGAATGGCATCATAGTTAGCATGAAGGCTTAGCCAGCCAGAGAAATCTGGTTAGGATCCACCTTTCTTCTCAGTCATAACTTAGGAGGTGAGTTACCTCACAAGCCTAAGCCTGTGTTCCACATCTACAAAACAGGCATAATTAAAATTGTAGTAAAGAGTTTGTTTCATGTTCATTAAATTGACAAGTTATGTGAAGCATTTATACAGTGCCTGGTTCATAGTCAGCAAACTCAAAAGTCAAGTCACAGACACCATGGGCTAAGTTTTATACTTTATATTTCTTGGCAAGTGTCTCCATCTTTTGTCATTTTGTTTCTTTCGTCTTATTTTATATAATTAAAGCAAACCTTAGTATTCTTTTTTCTGAGCCAACAAATGTGATGAAGCAGTGTAGAAAAATATGGAAGGAACAGTTAGGGGAAGATGTAGAGAAAGTACAGTGAGAAAAACAGAAGAAGGGAGATAAGATGGGATGGATAGAGGGCAAGAGAAGGCAAGGCAAGACAACAGAAAAACCATGGAAAGAAGACAAAAGGATTCGAAGAGCGTGCACGTCCTTGGACAGTTAGTTCTGCAGCCACTGAGTAAATCCCAGTGCGGCCATTTAGGTAAATTCCACTCCCTCTTCCTGCCCATGGCTTCTCAGGACCCCCAGCACAACACCCCCTGACTCTGAGGGACAGATAGAGAGTCTGTAATGACCAAACTGGAAGGAATATGGAGTGTGATAGAAAAGGGACGCTTGTGCCTTTTTTCCTGTTCTGTTTCTGTAACAGCATAAAATCACAGGTAAAAACGGAAAACAAGGGACCCCAGTGCCATCTTGTGGAGGGACGAACCACTGTACCTCCGGCGGTCCTCTCATGGTGTGGGGGTGTTGTTTGGTTGGGTTTAAAAATTTCATTAAATTTCAGCTTTATTCTATAAAAGAGAAGTTCGGAGTGGTATCGCTTCTTCCCCAACTCCTCCCCGAGAGAGGATTTGCACAGGATACTCTGGCCTTTCTCCTGTTAAGCCCCATTGGCATGCACCACAGGAACTGATCATTTCTAGGGTGACAGGTCCCTTCGTGTCAGTCTCCCGCCATGCAGGGTCATCCATAGGGTCAGAGCTTCGTTTTCCAGGCAGTTTGGAGTTCACAGTGACTCTGGGCACCAGAGAGTGTTCCTTGATGCAAAAAGGAGTGTATTATTGGAAGTATTTGACGGTGGGGAAATGATTTGGCTTCATTTGCACCTCAGTTGCCATATCTGTAAAATGGAATTCTATTTCCTCGTGGACTTTTGCTGTGAGAATTACATTCTATAAAGCACCCATTAGAGAACCTGACACATAGTTAAATCTCTACAATGCGGCACTTAATAGTAACGATTATTTTTTCTTGCTGGTAAGCTTGATTTTGATTGAAAAGCTGACTAAGAATGTCATCATGGATCTTGCTGCTTTTTGCTTTCCAGTGCACCTCCTCTTTCTGGCTGATCCTCCCCTCCAGGTGGTAAAAAAGCCACAGTACCCCCAAGCATCTGATCTCATCACTCTGCTCTAAAGTAGGAAGACAGCAGGGTGTGTGGGGGTGGGAGTGGGGCCTCTTCCTTTAATCACAGAGGGAAATCTTTCTCAAAAAGTCTCAGGACTTTTACGACTTAGTTTATGACTTAGGCCCCTGGGCCAAAAAAGTAGGTCACAGGGCCATAGTTAAAAAAAAAAAATTAGCAGAATAGGAAACTGAGGCTCAAAGACATTTGAAACAATGAAAGAGAAAAATTAATCAAATATGGTATCACTGAATTGATCCCTCTTGCCTTTGAGCAACTATTACACTTATGTTTGTGTATTGCATTTGGTGATCGATACTGTTCATATTCAAAACTTCTCCATATCGCTATCTTCAGCTAAAATACAAATCTTGTGAATTTCTGGTTTCCTTTTCTTTCTCCCTACTCTGTAACTTTTATAACTGTTTGCAACCTGCAATATTTCTCTGGGTTAATCTCTCCTGCTGACTTGGGCAATTTTCATAAAACACAAACATAATCAGGTTACTGCCCTATCCCCTGATGCAGAATGCCCCATGAATTCTCATTATTTACAGTATTAATGTTTAAGTGCAGGGCTCTTTGATGCAAGAAAAGAGTAAGTCCCAGTCATGTCACTTCATCACAGTATCACCCTGGGCAAGTTAATGATATCTCTAAACCTTGGGTATTCTTCCATGATTTTTAATTATGTATTTTCATACACATTGATTTAATGTTCTATCTGTTCCAATGGATTAAATTGTGGGAGGATGGGGACGTTTTCTAGAGCCCCCAGATCTGTCTCCAACCTGAACCAATGCCTGGCAGACAACTGTCACCCAGTAAATAATTGTTGAATGAAAAAATCCAAGAAACATAAGATCCTCAATTTTATAGAGTCATCAGGATTAAATACTATATGCATTTAATAATAATTTTAAATATAATGCATTTAATTAATCTAGAGTGTTCAATGCACATAGTGGGTGCTTGAAAGCTAACTCTTTCTATGTTGATACTTTGAATTATAAAAGCAGTGCTGAAATTAAAGTTACACAGAATGGCTCTCACATTCTAATTTTTCAAGTCTCATCCCTCCTCATTCTCTGTTCTATAAAACACATTATATAATCTGACCACAGGGCTGCCCTTTGTTCCCAGATAAATCAGGAACGTAGACGTTCACGCCCTTTGCAGTGCTGTTCCCTTTGCTTGGAACCTTTCTTATCAGGTTCAGATTGCATCATTCTTTAAATTCTGTCTGATTCCGTAGTAAGTCACCGTATGTGCGGTAGGCACTGTGAATTTCTTATAGGCACTTGCAATGACTGTGTTGTACTTGCTAGTTGAAGTTCAGCATGGCCGTGTGACCGTGAGAGGACCTGACATGCAGTCACCTGGCCAGAAGCTTTAAGAGCCAGCTCCTGCATTTGTTCATGATCTCCTCCCCTCCAGCTTGGGAGTAGCTGCTTTGTCTTTTCGGGTCTCTGAGACACTTGAGTGAGCACAGTCCTGCCACCAATGTGACAAGTAGCCAAAAGGAGGATGTGCTGGGATGTGGATGTTCATCTCAGCCTGACCTGGTGGGTCCTGAGTGAAGCACCAGTCCCCAGTCTTCCTCGAATGCTCCTTATTGTGTAGGTGAAGTGTTATAATTGCTTGTTGACTTGGCTGCATCCCTCAGGAAACAGCTCTCGGAGGGCAGAACGTATTCCTGCCTATGCCTCTTCTCATCCCTTGTGCCCCATCCAGGGAATCGGTACTCGACTGCCAGATGAAATTTGGATTGATCTGGTGAGAAGGGATAAGAGGAGGAGCCTTCGGTCCTGCGACTTGGGAAGTGAAAGTAACATTGTTATAAACAGAATTCTCTGTCATAGAGGAGGCACTGACAGTTTAGTTCTGATTTCCTGAGTTCATATTGGCAGCTGCCCTTTGTCACCTCAGGAAGGAATTAAAGTGACTTGGGAATGTTCTCCAGGTAACGTTAATGCCACCTGCACTTTGTCCTTTCCTGAACTCTGTCATTGGAGTCCTGATGTGCATCAACCTTTCCCCAGCCTGGAACATGCCTACTCCTGGGATATCGTTACACTTTCAGCATTGGGTGG
Source organism: Tarsius wallacei (assembly GCA_963574415.1). Lineage (NCBI taxonomy): Eukaryota > Metazoa > Chordata > Mammalia > Primates > Tarsiidae > Tarsius > Tarsius wallacei. The sequence continues at coordinate 6,204 of CAUYQG010033448.1, read as the reverse complement.
ACTCCTCATTACTCATGTTACCACTTGAACTCTTCCTTCTGTCAGATCAGTAGTGGCCTTAGATTCTGATAGGAGCACAAACCCTATTGTGAAATGCACATGCATGGCATCTATGTTGCATGCTTCTTATGAGAATCTAATGCCTGATGATCTGAGGTGAAGTTGAGGTGGTGATGCCAGCGCTGGGGAGCGGTTGCAAACACAGATGAACATGAGCAGTGAGGTCTGACTGCACAGAGACCACCATAAATCCATTGCTTGCAGACTCATATCAAAATGCTACCAGTGAATGGCAAGTGAGTTGGTATACTTAAATTGTACAGCTGCATCCGGTGACAGGCTTTGCGTCAGAATCTGACACTTGTTTTTGTTCATGCATGGCCATCCCATTATTTTATTACCACTTTCATTCACACCTTTTTTTATGGTAGGTTGTATAATTATCTAATTATATATTACCATGTAACAATAATAGAAATAAAGTGCACAATAAGTGTTATGAGTTTGAATCATCCCCAAATTGTACCCATTCTCCCCAGTTTGTGGAAAAATTGTTTTCCATGAAACTGGTCCCTGATGCCAAAAAGCCTGGGGACCGCTGCTCTAGAGCATCCATGTTTTCTGTGGATCTTATATGATTTTAGAATTTATAACCCAGTAATTTCCCTTTGAAAACAAATTTTAGGTTATTTCCATGTCTTGCTCAAGATCACATGGAAGTCAAGGCAAAGCTAAGGACTGGACCTTATCTCCTGTATCCCAGCTCGGCACTCCATTCTCCCTTGCGTGTTGGCACTTTCAAACAAAGATGACTTAGTGGAGGTGCATTTCATGTGCCCTAGATTATCTGTGTTAGTGATAATGATACCTGAATAGAGCCTTTATCAGCTATAGCAATGAAAGATGGGAGTCTGATAGTGACAATAACTGGCGTTTGGTGAGGGCTTTCTATGTGCCAGGCCTACTCTTCAGCATTTCATGCAGAAATATCTTATTTATTCCTTATGACAATCCTCTGAGTGTCAGTACTGTTGCCATCTCACATTTCAGATGGGAAAATAAGGTACACAGAGGTCACCTGGCTTTCTCTTAGTCACACAAAGGAACTTTGATGTGAAGCCAAGATTCAAACCCCTGCTCTTAACCACCAGCCTCCCCATTCTAAGCTCCTGGAACTCATCTTGATGATGACTGATTTTTTTCCCCTAAAGCCAGCTTGTTTCAACCATTTTATTTAAGTAATAATAATAAAGTACAATACATCAACACTCAGAAAGAATGAGTGACCAGGCCCCTGATAGCCTAACTTGACATATACCATTTTGTTTAACCTGAAGTTAGTGAAATTATAATAAGAGATAACAAGATATCACAAAGAGGGTTATGTTGAGTGTAAGAACTAGCTGGTTGGGCATCTGGATGATGACATGGCATTTAAATATCTCAAGATTAGCAAGGTAATAAAATGGGCATCCTCAGTTTAAAGTAAAGCTTGAATCAGAGGCAAATGAGATACTAATTCATTTTGTAGACCCCAAAGTGTCAGAATAATAAAACACTCAACTTGAATTGAATTTTAAACAATTCAAGTAAGGAACAAATGGAAATCACAGTGATATGTATGGGGGGAGGGGGGCAGAGGAAAGAGCCATGCAGTATTGCTTTATCCATAGCTATCAGATGAACAACAACAATTTTGTTCAGAAAAGGAAAAAAAATATGATCAGTATGAAATCAAAACCTATTGAGGTACCTTCTTTCACTGTTTCTATGCCAGTTCTCCCCTGAGTTCCTTGCAGGCACGGATGCATCTGAGTCTTTGCGCCAATCCTGGCATGTTTCATGTACCTGGCAATACTAAAGACTCTCCTGAATATTTGTTTTTAAATGACCATGATAAACCAAGAACATGCATATGCAAAAGAGAAACATAAAAACTAGCTCCTGGACCAAACCTAAGCCGAAGCTTCCAAGATTTTCTATTAACTTTTCCCAAGTTGGAACCTGTACATGGTGAAGTCGCATTGCTAGGATTCAAGCTGAGGACGTTATGCTTTGTTCCCATGCCAGGGCTATTTTTCCTCTACTCTGTTTCTAACTTCCTAGGCCAGGCACTGAACTCTCTCAAGTTATGGCACCTGCAGGCTCCTGCATCCTTGTGTCTACCAGTACCCACCACGGCCGATGTTCCCTATAGCAAACTCCAGTGTAGGCCAAAGCCTTCCTTCTACCCCTCCCAGCCCTATCTCCTGCTGCAGACTACTCAGAATGAATGCCTTTTTGGAACTGTCTGCTGAACCAAGGCCAGGTTTCCCCCAGAATTATGCCTAAATATGACCCTTTCCACGAAGTCCTGCCAGGCCCTCCCTGCCCTTCTGCCAGCTCCTCTTCTGGGCTCTCGAGTTGCTGTGGCTGGGTCTGTGTCCACCTCGGAAGCTTAGTGTTTTGTGCCTTCCATGTGTGTCTTCACATTACAAGGTGCTCCTTGGGAAGAGAGTCTGGATTATCTTATTACCCCCAGGAACTCAGTACAATCTTAGAAACCTCATAGGTGCCTTGTAAAAGTTTGAGTGATCACCTATGAGCAAAGTGTAGACCTTAGGCATTTAGTCATCAGTATTTGCAGACTTGTTCTCTGCTCCTTTTTTTTCTTTCCTTCGCTTTCCTTGACAGCTGATATCCATTTATTACACTGATAAAATCTGGACTCTTTTAATAAATACCCATGGTTGAATCTTGAAAAATCCAAAGGTCACACCTCTCTAGTTCCTGATCTCCAAATCTGTCAGAGTTGACAGCAGTCAATTCTTTAGACAGACCGTGTGCATGGCTGGTTGCCAAAGTTCTCCACTAGTCTACTGGGTTCATGCGTGGATGTCCCCTGCCTGAATTCAGAGGCGGCTGTGTGATTAAAGACTTGCACAGCAGAGGAGGTCTCCAGCAAATTCTTTTTTTCTACTTTTTATACTTGGGGGTGTGTACTAGTCAATTTGGGCTGCTATAACCCAAGGCCACAGAGTAGTGGTTTAAATAGTAGACATTTATTTTTCACAGTTCTGGAGGACATGAAGTCAAAGATCAAGGTGCCAGCTGACTGAGTTTCTGGTGGGGATTTCCTGTTTTGTGATTGCCTTCCTCTCACTATGTCCCCGCATGGCAGAGAGTGAACCAGGAAGCATAAGGGCATCAATCCTGTAATGAGGGTCTTATCATCTTGAGCTAATTACTTTCCAAAGGCTCGTCTTCAGTCAGCATCATACTGGAAGCTTGACCTTCAACAAGGAGTCACAATTCACTCAGTAGCAGAAATTAAATAGAATTTGGTATAGTCATGGAAGATGACATGGAAGCCAAGGGAACTGGGGAGGCTCTTCAGGTATACATTGAATTTGGATAAGTAAGGAAAGTGGCGGGTCTTCAAAGGGAAGGGAAAGGCATTTAATATTTCAAAAACACATATTGATTCAGATTCTGCTACCTGTTTCTCCCTAGCAACGATGACTTTCAGAAAGTATTTAAGTCAGGGAATACACACAGGAAACAAGAAGAAATGTTTCTCATGGCAGATCATGCTAAAGACAATTGCTCTTAAAGGCTTAGGGTCTGGGTATCAATGTAATGTTAGCTTCATAAAATGATTTGGGGAGAGTTCCATCTTTCTCAATTGCCTGGAATACTTTCAAAAGGATTGGTATCAGCTCCTCTTTGAGTGTTCGGTAGAATTCTGTTGGAAAGATATCTGGTCCGAGACTTTTTTTTTATTTAGGTAGTTTTCTTATGACACAGTCAATTTCCTGGATTGTTATTGGTCTATTTAGGGTCTCAATTTCTTCTTGTTTCAACCTGGGAAAGTTGGGTGATGTCAGAAAGTCCTCCATTTTATTTAGATTTTCAAGTTTGTTTCCATACAGGTGCACATAATAATCTCTGACAATCTTTTGTATTTATTTGGGGTCAGTTGTGACTTCATCTTTTGCATTTCTGATTGCATTTATTTGGGCTTTTTCTCTTTTCCTTGGTCAGCTTAACTAGGGGTCCATCAATCTTGTTTATCCTTTCAAAGAACCAACTTTGGTTTCATTGATTTTTTTGAACTGTATTTTTGTCTTCTGTGTCCTGAATTTGGACTTTTCTTTTGGTAATCTGGATTCTTCTGCTGAAGTTAGGGTTTTGGTGATCTTGCTTTTCCAGCTTCCTTAGGTGATTTTAGGCTATTTACTGGAGAGTATGTGGGGAAAGGGGAACACTTCTACACTGTCGGTGGGAGTGCAAACTAGTACCACCTCTGTGAAAAACAGTTTGGTTATTCCTAGTAGATCTAAAAATCCTCTCATACAACCCCACAAACCCCCTACTGGAAATATACCCAGAGCAACTCAAATCACTTTATGAAAAAGATACTTGCACACTCATGTTTATTGCAGCATTATTCACAATAGCAAAAACATGGAACCAATAGTGCTGCCCATTGAAAGAGAACTGGATTTTTTTAAATGTGGTACATATACACAATGGAATATTATGCAACCATAAAGGACAAAATTATAAACTTCACAGCAACTTGGATGTACTTAGAGTCTATCATACTGAATGATCTATCACAGAAACAAAGAATCAAGTATCACGTTTTCATTCATAAGTGAACATTGAACACATATCGTAATACTATAAGAAAGGGATTGGCAATAGTGGGAAACTGCTGGGGGAGGGAAAGAGGTGGGATTGGCAGCAGTGGGTAGCTTCCAGGGGATGGGGGAACACCTCATCAACAAGGGTACCTGCATAATAAATATTTGTATAACTAACCCTGAATTGTACCCCACATATACAAAAAAAAAAAAAAAAAAAGACACATAGGGTCTATAGAATAATAACTTATCCCTTACTAAGACATTTGAACATAAAATTATTTTTTCACACTTCCCATCTTCTCACCCAAATTCAAGACCTGGATTTCTTTTCAAGCCCAGGATATCTCTTCACATAGAATGATAATTAATTGTCTAAGAGTTCCAAGCGTAAAGTAAATGCTTTCTTACATTTAAACCAAATTAGTTTTGCTTAATAAGCATTAAGCCTATGAATTTTTAACCTTTAATGACCTTAAGCACCTTATTCTGTAACCCCAATGCTTTGGCAAAGATAAGAAAAATCACAGTTTGTTTTAATACACTCTTAATTTAGCAATCTAATAAACTTAGTAATAAGTTGCAAGAATAAGTTATTTTTTTGGACTAAAACCAACAACATAATTAGCCTAGTGTACCCTTGGGTTCTTAATCACAGAATAGTCACCTTCAAAAGGGGTAACATTTTCAACACTTTATCAGCTAAGGCAGAGGTTCCTCTCTTTCTCCCTAATTTTTAAAGTCTTTCCTACCCTCTAATCTCACCATTCTCTGTAACAACTGATGAGACCAAGAACTAAAACCCAAGTGACATATTTCCAAGCCTTTCCACAGTGAACCCTGGGGGTAAGGTGAAAACAATTACTAAAGGTGAGTCTACCCTATATGCCCTAGAAATGCATATACATACTTCATTAACAACTAATTGGGCATTTCATATTCTCTCTGTACTTCTTCCCTGCACTAACAGTCTGTCTCACAGTAAATGCAGAAAATTACAAAGAACTACAAGAATAGTATCTTTTGCATTCTAGGGAAATATAGCTTCATTTTAGGAATTGATTCACAAAAAAACAGTATTAGAGGATCTAAAAGCCTAGGTTTTGTTTTGTTCTTATTGTACAACCTGGCAAAAACATGCATTCCTCACTCACCAGGTCCAAGAAGTCAAGGTAAGGTGACATATATGACTATCAGGTGTATGCAACATTTGTGAAAATGATAAATGAATAACCTATAAATCTTTTAAATACTGTCCTCAATTCATCACCAGGCCAAATAAAATCTTTAATTTCAGTAATATAGCCGGGTTTGGTGGCTCAGCCTATAATCCCGCCGCCTTGGGAGGCTGAGGTGAGTGGATTGCCTAAGCCCGCGGGTTGGAGACCCGCCTGGGCAAGCGAGACCTCATCTCTACAATAAATCAAAAAAATTAGCCGGGTGTGGTAGCGCGCGCCTGTAGTTCCAGCTACTCGGAAGGCTGAGGCGGAAGGATCGCCGGAGCCCAGCAGGTCGAGGCTGCGGTGGCCGGGAGCAGCCACTGCACTCCAGCCTGGGCGACAGAGTGAGACTCCAA